>BJFM01004791.1:0-59402 GCA_016586285.1 Arothron firmamentum | reverse complement strand
AAAAAAAAAAACAGTGAGAATCATAGTGGACAAACAGCAACAATCTGTATTTACGCCACATATATATAGTATAAACACTGACTTATCTCTGAGGACCACTCCATCAATGCAGGCTCCAAATAAAAGGACGCTGCTCAGATCTGGAAGGACGACGCTCAGAAAAACCACTCAGCAGTCCAACCAAATCAAATACGTCCTAGTGTTTCTTAGACTTAATGGTATTATTGAGTCAACGGTTAGCATTTTAGGATACAGACGATGGAAGTAGTGAGGATTGCAAGGATGGTTCCGATAGGGATGGAGCGCTGGGCGTCTTTCAAATCCCCTGAACGGTTGGAACCAGCCATGATTCCTGAGCAAACACAGAAAAATTAAAAATAAAAAATCGCATGGCGTCTCTAATTTAGTCCGGAACTGGTTTAGTTGCACATACCAGTGACGGACGGGAAGAAGATGCCCACCAACAGGGTGAAGGAGGTGGTGATGTCAGCAAACACATAGGGATGATGAGTGGATGCCGGAGGCGCCTCGTCAGAGGAGTTGATGGAACCTTTCTCCACCACATCTCCTTTGCTGAGGTAGGAGCTCCACAGGTTCTCTATAAGAAGAACATCCAGAACTCCATATATATAATACCGATTTTGATGAGTTAACATTTCGCACAAGTCTCACTTTTTTCATAGTTTGGCTGGGGAGCAACACACTCAGGTGCAACTTATAATGTGAAATTATTAAAATATTTACAGTAATTTCACATTTCATGTTATTTCCACACTGACAACCGCTCTAAGGCACTCTATGCTTTATTACCGGTAACTTATAAAGATATCTGAGAAAGAATGAACAAAAACGCCCCCAAAAAGAAAATCATATTCTACAGATTACAAGCTGCAAGTAGTGAAAAAGGCGGAAAAAAGAGGAAGCGGCGCTTCATCTACCTCCGGTGCTGGCGGAATTGTTCAAAAAAGACACCGAGGATGGAGAATTGAATGGATTTTAGTGATTTGAAGTGAGATCGAGAGTTTAAGCATGTTGTTGATGCTCTAGTTAGCTGAATAACTGTTAATATGTTAACATACCAGACACGTATTCAGTTCGATGTCTATGCTTTATGCAGCGGAATAACCATCAATGTGTTACGTTAGCATGCCGTACACCTATACAGCCTGTTGTTTACTATGCTGTTGTTATTATTATAACCTGCCTTTCAAGATGTTCTTGGTTTCGGATTTTGTAACATTAATTTCCCCCCCAAAATACGACTTATAGTCTAAAAAAAATACAGTACTCATTTTATGTTGAGATCTACCTGAAATGATGCCACTGGCCAGCCCAGGGATCCCTTTAATCTCGGAAAAATTGTTTGAACTGAAGTATCTGTCGCAGGAGGCGTTCAGTTCGGGGCCGTTACAGAAAAACTTCCAAATGCTTGTGGTCTTCTCCACCAAAGGAGGAGGGAGGCTGGGGTCAAAGGTTGGGCCCATCGTGCTGTTATCTAACAGAGGGAAACGCGAAGTTAAAAAATAAATAAATAAACGAGTTGGATGTACGCTATCTGAGAAGGTAATCTGGAAGAGGCACATCAGCTCCTACCGAGAAGAGCTGTGAAGTTAGCGTCAGCTCTCTCTGCGGACTCCTCGATGGTTTTCGCGCAATGGTTGTCATCGATTTCATGGCCGCTGATGGTTCGGTTTCCTAGTATGCACACTCTGTGGAGCTAGACGGGTCAGCCAGGAACCAAAAAGCCGTTTTTCTTGTATATGGAACTGCCACTTACGGGAAATCCGGGGGTTTGAAGGCGGAAACCAGCGCTCCTGCGTAGATGGACACGATGGAGATGATGACGCAGGCCAGGAAGATGGACGCCAGCTTGTTGACATATTTCACACCCACAAAAACCAGCAGGGACATCAGGAGGAGGCAGATGGAGCCGTAAACACGCATGTTGTTTAACATGGCCGCCCCTTCGCCTTCTGGGTGTTTGGGCTCAAAAATGGCTGCCTTTGGAGCAATGTACATCTGGAGGAGACGAGTCTGGTGTCACTTGGCATTGTTTTCGACAGAAAGATGCTCGTCTGCCATTTTGTTGCAAACTGTAGCCAAAGGTTCTGGTTTTGCGGGTAGAGCTGAGATGATGACAGACTGAACGCACCAGAAGGATCTCGATGGCTCCCAGGATGTACATGGCTCCAGCAAAGGTCGTGCCCAGGTAGAAGCACAGGCCCACGGCGCCCCCGAACTCCGGCCCCAGCGAGCGGCTGATCATGAAGTAGGACCCTCCGGCTGGATGGATGGGTCGGGGAGAATGTGAAAAGGAAGAGAGAGGCAACAGAGGAGAACAAGAAATGGGGAAATTAGAGAGAGAGAGAGAGAGATGGTCGGCAGAGAAAGGCGAGACAAAACAAAAGGGATGGATGTCAGTAACGGTGTGATGTTAGGAGGATCAAAGGAGGAGAAGAGAGGACAGGTCATCCTATGCTTGAAGAAATAAGCATAATGTTCTACATGACAGGGCAAAATGATGGAGTGAACCTGCTAACTGCTCTTTTTAGCTCACTTGGAGGACAAATACTACAATAAAGTGAACTCTTGATTGTGTAAGGCACTGGATCACACCTAAATCCCTGTACCTGAAATTCTCAGGGGTCTACTCCACAGATGCAACGATTATAGTTTAGAATACCGTTTCCTAAATGAGTAATAATCCAACTGAACCAAACATAATTTATTGTAAAATGTGCACATGTTAAAATTATGAAACAGAGCAGCTTCAACAGGGTCATCCCCGCATTGGGGTCCTAAAAACAAGCTTGAAAGAGTCAATTCTGAGATTAGACGGTGTTGCTCGACTTCCAAAAGAAGCAGGTGTAAGGTGACGCTTTGAAAATACCTATTCTACAACCAATGCCACATCAGTAGAGTAAAAAAGATCCCTATTTGGATGTTTGGGATACCGATTAAGATGTGATCCAGTGAAAGGTTAAGTTGATGGCAGAAGAATATTCTGGGTTTTTTTTAAATGTGTGTGCAGAGGAGGATGAAGACAGAGGGGGAGACGGGACAAACAGAAATAAAACAGGTTAGGAAAAACACTGCAGCAGCGCTTATTGTGAGCGGTAGACGAGCTGAAACAAACAGAAACCAATCTGGAAGGAAACTCCAAACCACCGGCAACGTTGGCTCTTCACCTCTGTACTCTTTTGTGGCTGAACGTCCTGGTTTGCAATAAAGCCACCAACAGGAATTGTGCTCTTATCTGTTGTGGGTTAAGTCTCGTGTGACCAAGGAAACAGATCTTCATTATTGTATCATCTTATCTTGTTGAAGAGCAACACAAGAATGTTTTTGATTAACCACCCAGCCTGCCAGTCCATCAGGGCACACACCATTCGCTCACAGCGAGGGACAATTTAGCGTCTTCAAACAACCTTACGTGCAATGTTTGGGATTAAATAAATTTTACTGAAACACTGTTTATAAATGCAAATTATGATCTAAATTCTGAGGAAAATCACTGCAAGCCAAACAAAGAAACCGCCAGTAAAAAAAAAAATTGGGCTAAAATGTTAGCATTTGAGCGAGCAGCAAAAGAAAGAGACTTACCTGGTACGACTCCATTGGTAGCGATAGCACTCATCGATATAGCGGTCAACAGCGTCTGCGCGGAAACAGGTTTAAGTTGTCCTGCTTTGACATCTGGACATTCGGGACTGAAACACTCACGCAGCAGCAGCATATGAAGACGATGCAGAGGCCCTGCAGCACCCCGGCGTTCCCCACCACCCAGGTCAGTCTCAGGAACAGAATGACCCCAAAGATGTTCTGGAGGCAGGGCAGGTAGACACCCATGAACGTCCCCATCTGTGGTGACTGGTACAAAGAGAAAGGAGTCTAAATATCACACTTAATGCTGATGTATTTTTATTTTGCACATATCCTTGAAGAAGCTAGCATTAGCATTGCATGAAGGCACGAGGCTTCTGTTGTTGGTGTACTGGCAATGCTGGTGTGCTGCCAGAAGCAGCAGATAATAAATCGGTTGGCAAACTGTATAAAAGCCAGCAAACAAGAAATCAGAGATTTGGCAACAGACCTAATTCTCTTCAATGCCACAACACCGTCTTATCTACACTGACTGCTTCCTTATCAGCGGGGCCAGCAGAGCAGCCAGCGGTCAACTTTTACCACCCCTTCACTTCCAGACACCCAGACAGGAAAAAGACACGATGCTGATAGTAACTCAGAGAAATTGTTTCATTTCCCTCAAATAAATAGCTCTCATGGAAGAGCTAGCTTGTTTTTTTGGGGGGTTTTTTGCCAGCTAATTTCACTATTATGCAGTTGTCATTATTATTATGGGTGTTAAACCTTGCTTGGTTTCTTCTTCTCGCCAATGCTCTCGGCCTCCTCGTGTTCCTTGGCCCCCTGCGTGAGGTTGGTATAGTTGGCCAGACGACTAAGCAGAGACGACACCTTCGGCCGAGTGTCCATTTCCTCCTGTGGCGGGAAGGGCGATCGGGGAAAGGGAAACTGTTCCAATCAAAAAATGGGAATAGCTGATGCTGACTAAATGGTGGGGAGTGATTTCAGACCTCAAACAAGGCCAAGTTCCTGTCGTAGAAGTCATCATCATCCACTCCGTGAGTGTTATTGATGTACACGCTGGAGATTTTGGAATTTCCCTCACCTGGAAACAAAACAAACCACCACCGATCAATCTAAGAGCATTTATTTCATTCATAAAAGGTGAATGTAAGTGTTAAAATTCTCCATTTGTGGAGAGATACTGCATTGATTCGTTATTAAACTAATTTGGCAAAGACCTGTTTTGACTAAGAAACAACCGCTAGATGGCTTAAAAATAGAAGAAATCAGCAAACGTGATGTGCTCCCAGTTCACTTCTGCCCGAGTCAGCATCACCAGTGTCAGCAATATCACTTCCCTCCGACCCCACCGCAGTGACGTCAACTTAAACATGACTCGTGGCTCAATCCAGCATTTACCACATTATAAAGAACGTTAATGAAGCTACCGTTGTTGCTTCCTCCCCACACCTCCTTCTGTTGACTGTTGTGCACAATTACCCCTTATCTTAGCTTAAATACACATTGATATTCTATTGTGAAGACACATTTAAAAAGGCATAAACACAACCACAAGGGCTGCCTGCCCCTTTGTTTTGCAAACCTGTCGATCAGGACCGCCAGGAATGTGACGCAGTGCAGCAAATACACAGATTTGATGCTCCGACGCCCTAGCTTACCAGAACAGGAGAGAGCGCAGCTGTTAATCTGTGTTTGTACGTTCTCACCTGGGATTAGCACATCTGCTGAATGTGGACAGAACTGTGCGTGCATGTGTGCGTGTGTGAGGTGACAGAGGTTTTGACCTCTCTGAAAATAGACCTCCGCTCCTCCCGGCTTGTTCTCCGCCTCGCTGCACACAGCAGCAGCAGCAGCACTGTTGTCGCTGACCGAGTTTACCGCCATTTACTCGGGTCTCCGTCAACTTCCCGCCGCCTTTCGTCACGCACAACTGCAGCCTCGCACAGACTGGTCAATCTGATTAAGAGGCTCCAGCTATTTATGGAAGCTTATTAAACGGCGTCGGGCATCCTCACTAGTTCGCTACCACGTAAGTGGATCAGCGCAGCTATACAGTCACATCTCTCCAGAGATATTATGCCTGTCTAGGCTGGGAGCTGCTGCCTAAACTGCTACAGTCACAGCTACAACATCATTGTCACAGCTATGACATCATTGTGAGTTCTTTGGCCCACCCATGACACTAGTATGTGCTGTTTTCCAAAGGCCCTGAAACCAAAGTTTGGTGGAACTAGAAAACAGGAAAACCCAGGTTCAACGGTGACATCACTGCCAGACAACATGTCACCTTGGTCAACGCTGCTGTGGTCCGGCGTGGCAGTCCCCGCGGCTCCGCCTCCCGATGTCTCGCTGAGGGGCTCACTTCGATTCACACTCTCCTTGGACCCGAAGCGCACGTGAGCGCCGGAACGGGAACTGATGTCGGGCGAGGTGTCGGACAGCCCCGGGAGGTCCTCTGCCTTGGTCGGCATCACGGTGAAGCGCACTGATGCCATGGCAACAGGCTTGGAAATAGAAAAAGGGGGGGGTTGTTGAGTCGGGGAAGGGAGAAGGTCGGGGGGGGTCAAGGCCTGGCTATTGGGGGCTGTGCTGAGCTAAGCTAGGCTATCTCCCAGGTGACACTGAGGTAATCATGACTATGATTTCTTCTGCTAAACTTCTCCATTGAAGCAAACTGATTCTCTGCAACCAAACATAAAAAAAGGCCTAGAGCCAGTGGCAGTGGGCTACAAATATCTATTGGTTTCTTTGAGGAGAACAGAAGTCTACGTGTGAGTAAGTAATATCCCAGTTTGAAGCATGAGGAGGCCACTTTTAAGTTAATATTTCCCTTCTTCCTTTATCTTGTGTTGTATTTCTGCTGATTCACTTTTTCGCTTGTGGGGTCACGAGGAGAGGTGCTGGAGCTTATCTCAGCTGCATATGGGCGAAGGCAGGGTACCCTGATATTACAAGATAATAAACTCTGTCACTTTTTTACAACTAGAATAAGCTGGTGGTTACAGCCAAGGTAGAGGTAGAGAAGAGAAACAGGACATAGAGAGAAAAAGATTACATTAGATTACACAGCGACAATGACACAGGTTGAAAAGCAATAATGGTGCAATATTTGAAAATATCGTGAAGCTATGTGCGTCAATACTGGCACCAGCTCTTTATCACAACTGTCATGTGCCATTTTCGTTAATCGACCGGTTCAATCGCTGAAAGAATCGGTTCGTTCTACAGTCACGGGTGATTGTTCACAGCAGTAGACGGCAACTCTGGGTGACGAAGTTCACCCCTGCGCTCTAAAAGCAACAACTACAGGTCCCGACGTGCCTTTCTACTAAACATCAGTAGTGCCCTTTCTGTACTCCACACTAACAGGCCTTCCACTGCATGGGTGGCGAAAACCCAGCTGTGTGTCTGGATGGGGTGGCGGAGGTGTAAAACAATAACCACAGATCCACACAGTAGGTGCAAAGTCAACTGTGCTCATCGTCTTGGGAAAATACCGACATGGCAGGTGGATAAACCGCTCCGTTTCTAATTTAATTATTAAAGGAAAGCAGTTCCAACCGGTTGTGTTGGTGGCTGCTGGCTGCTTTCTTTCATTCTACATTTGCATGCACAAACATGGCCCATTTGTCCATTTTACAACACTCCCTGTGGATTACTGATATTTTCACCCAATGGGGACACGTCCGTGATATACAGATTATTCCGTGGCATCTTGTGCTCCTCTCTCTTACTCTTATGAGATTTGCAGCCCATTTAAGACTGTGTGTTGTGCAAAACGGCTGGAAAAATTCCCAGAGCCATGATCGTCTGGGCAGATTCACACCTACAGCAAAACTCAATGGCACGTCATATGACATGTTAGGCAGACTTCAGACAACCAGTTTGTGAGGAAATGCATCAATGACTTTCCAAAACACTGTATAACCAGTTAGATACACAGTATGTTACCATTTATTACAACACTGTATTAACGGCGTCATAGAATAAAACGCAAACAGGGTTATCCTAGGGGAAATATTAAAGCATGACTCCTCAACTTGGCACTTTAATAACATCAGCAATAAATCTAAAATACTTTACACCATAATGGTTACAAGAAAGGAATCATAATAAATAGCTATTTTAAGTAAACCATAAGGAGTCAGCCTGTGCTGCTGTTACTAAGGAGATCAATATCGGGGAGCAACATAACATGTCTTTTTCAATAATCAATACATTTCAAAACACATGCTCGTCTGCTCGTCTAACAGCTAATCAGCTGCCGTTCTAAGCCAATTAAGCAAGCTATAATAATTCTGGATTAAACCGGTCGGTAAAGCCTCCACATATGAATACATACACGGAGCTATGCGGCATTTTTGTCAACTGAGCGTGTTTGAACCGGATGAATCGGAAAGGCGCGCAGTTAATTTCTGGCAAAACTGATTTCAATGCTGTATTTGCTTTGATTTAATTTAATAAAGGGGTGAGATGTCAAGCCCATTCTCGTTGTAGCTGACGGTTCTATTGCCCCCTCACCGTTTATCACAGATCGGCAGATCAGCTAGCCAGATCTGACGCCGTGTTAGCCAGGCGCTAGCCATGCCGATGGTTAACGTCACAAGCTGCGGTAAAGTCATTTTACTGACAGCGATAAATGCTGACTAAATTACTCAATACACAGTACGATATTTAACAGCCTACCGGTGTCAAGTGTCCTGTCAGTGGATACTCCTCGATACGCAGCAGTTTATGGTCCAACTGGATGCTTTGGCTCCTCTCCCAGGGCTCGCTCTACTATGCCCAGCCCGGCCGATCCAACAAAATATACGCGAGCGCGACTCCGCCTAGTTGGTCCCACTACACTTGCCGTAGAGTTTGCGCTGCCGAAGTTCTCTGTGGTGACTGGGAATTGTAGTCCACTGACGTTACATCTCCAAAAACGCATTTGCACTAACAGTTGACATCAGAAATTATGTATATCCAAACACAATCTCTAAATAAAAAAAATATAGAATTTATTTTATTTCATTTTTTTTCTTATTGTTTTAGATTTACATATTAACCCAAGAGAGTAGATTTAAATATGATCAGCAGAAGTTAACTGGTCATGTTTCTTAACTCATGCCAGCATTCGTCATTTTTAAAAAAAAAATATTACAGCTTTAACTTTACTTGCAAATGAATTCGACTCGCTAATTGTAATTAAGGACCTTAGCCTCACGTCAATATGGTCAAAATACATGACTCTTAAATTGTAAATGTACAACTACGGAGTTGTTGCATACCTCATTGAGTGCCCCAGATGTGATACTGAACACATAGATACAGTGCTCCCTTCATAGACATAACATACTAAAACAAATGTTCAACTTTACATTTATTAAAAAATAAAAACAAATATTGGAACATTGACACTAAATTGATGTCAGAGGATTATTGGACATAAAAAGGATTCACGAGTGTTACTCAAAACATAAAATCCACCAATAGCATTTTAATGACAGGACCAGTTACACTTAAAATAAAAAAAGTTTTATGAGTTCTTTGCATTTCTTCGAAAAATCCACCCTCTTTGCTGCTTGACTCTCACAGAATGGGCTTTGGCTGCTGGGTCAGCAGGAGGCCGAAGCGTTTCTTCAACGTCACCCTGTGTCGAGAGAACTTGTCATCGGGGGAGAACCGGGCCGGGTGTGCAGAGCTGGTTGGCTGACCATCGGGACATATTTTCTGTTGGTGACAAACAACTTATATTGTGACGGGAATTTCATCCAAAACCAGTTAATATCTTGATGCTTCAGAGTTGGCAGCCACTTCAGTCAACACTTTCAATTTGTCTTGATTAACTTTAAAGTCCATATCATCAATTACACCCACCATGTTTGCCACATGATGGGACACAATTATATCATAAGCCAATGTGTTATTGGCTTCTCGCTATTTAGCTTCGATTTAAAAGCTTAGGGCAAAAAATAAATAAATAATACACCGAGGAGCAGATTCAAACTACACTACCAAGGAAAAATAAACACGGTACCTTCAGAGTGTAGACTCTGTCCCCGGTCTCATTCACGTAATACTGCAGAAACATCTTAACAAAAAAATTGCTTTCAATCTTCAAAATATAAATGTATATATACTGTATATGTATATATACAAAAGCTTGAATTATATTGTTTAACACGTGCGGCGAAGCACCTCGACCTCGTTGTTGCGCGCTAGAATGCGGATATCCGGTAAATATTCTTCTTCTTCTTCTGCTGCTTTTCTTCTTATTATTATTTTCTTGGCGGTTGGCAAGCAACGAATTGGTTGATTACCGCCACCACCTGATGTGGAGTGTGGATCTGACATTTACTCGATCTAATTTATTTTAAAAAGTGTCTAGATCATGCTCAGAGCTTTTATTTCTCTAAAAACCCTGAAACAATATTTAAAATTCTTTTCTTTCTGACTTTTGTCTCAAAATTTCTACACGAAGTTTACTCGGTACTTTTACGTTTCCTGACCAAACTCCTCCTTTCCGCCTCATATTTTTCACACTCATAGAAATTATGATTGTTTCTGGCAATTGCAGTCTTCGAATAAAGCGCAACTTCATCTGAAACAGAGGAAAGCTGCTCCTAAATGTGGAGCTTTCTTTCAATGTTTTCTGAGCAATTTCTGAAAATTCGGGACAGCTACTCACAGTGAGAGAAAGCCAATTCAAACCACTATGAAACACCAAAGTGTTTTGTTTTTTTTTAAATTACATCACATAAAAAAAATAAAGTTAAAATTTACAGTTTAATAACATTTAGTGTTTTAAAAACATACAAAGGTAAACTAAATTTTATTTGTACATGAAGATCCTTTTGGCACACATTCCTTAAAAAAATCTATAAATAATACATGTTATTGCTTCATATGGCAGATTTAGAAAGGCACGCTTGTAAACATCAAAGCAGGCTCATCACAGTTTTTGGTACTTTGTTATATTGTGTACTTTGTTAGTAACATTAAAACTATATTTTTATCCAAAAAATATATTCATTCTTATTCCACATTTACTAGGTTGGGATATCAAGTACCTAAACCAGCATAGACAGCTTTTAGATTAAAAAAACAAAGCAATGAACAAAAAGGTGATAAAATCCTTATTTGATTTTCTTGTAGTGAAGCGATCCGTCGCTATTGTTGTTTACAGCCTCTCCATTGGTCAGGAGAGAGCCCATCTCCTCTGGCTGCAGGTACTCGTTCAGAACTCTCTGATAAATCGGGTGGCTGGTCAGCGCCCGTAGCAGATGTTCTGATGTGAACAGGGCAGATGGTTGCCAAAAAGTAATGACCATAAAGTTAACACCTGCTGATGATTCACAGCTTACCTTCAGTGAGGCAGCCGTGATGCGAGGCCTCTGCGTAAAGCCCCGCAATATTGTGCTGAGGAACACCCAACAGCGCCTCCATGAGGTCGGAGAGATCCCCTGCAGTCAAACTGCCTCGGCCCTCTTTATCAAAGAACTGATGAAACAAAAATGAACATCATTAAAGATTTGCTGTGTGGAACAAACCTAAAAGAATATAAAAACTAAGGGAAGGTCCTTACAAGAAACGCAGTGTGAAGAAGTGATTTAAAGCTGACCAATCCTGAGAGAGCGGCAACGCTGAAATAGATGTATCTGAGGTCCACAGTTTCATCCTGGAGTGAAAAGAAAACGTTAAATAAAGCTTGTGTCATCAGCACAAACCCACTAAAAAAAAAATTCTACCTTGGAGTAGAGGCTGCAGATTGTGACAGCTGCACGCTTGTCTGTCAGCCCCAAAAGTGAAACGAGACCCTCCGCACAGACATTGACCGGGCCCGACCGACACCTGTCAATCATTTTCCCCAGTGCTGCTTCCACCAGGCTGAGAGACAAGAAGACTGGATGGTAGGAGGGAGCAGGGGGATCTGAGAATCAAGCCAAGATGCAAAGTCTCACCCGTCTTTGCGCAAAAGTGAAAGCGTTTCCCTGGCAGGGGACTCCAGTGGGAGAGACAGACCACCCAGTTTAAGGACGGGAACTCGGCCCTCCATCACGTATTCTGTAGCTGGGATTCCGAGGGCCCTGCAACAAGACGGGAAATTATAAAACGTAAGGTTGCAACCGTGTGTTCCTCATCATATTAGAAGGTATTTACTGCCATCTCCTGGCGACTGTATAATACTGCAGGGTTTTAAAAACAGCTTCTTACTTGGCCATCAATTTCTGAACGTTATCTGCATAGAGACTGGGGTTATTCTTCTCCTCCAGGGAGGGGTTGTAAACTGGCAGGAACTGTAATTCAAATTAAAGACAACATGGAGTCACGGGATCAACTTTAGCAAATTAAAACCCTCATTAACTCACCTCTATCGTCATATTGGTGTACAGCTGTGAAGTCGTGTGCCAGAGTGCCTCAAGCCTGATGGACAAAAAGACAAGATTTCATGTAGAATCAAAATATTGTCACAAATTCACATGCTTGTGATGCCATCACATGTATGAATCCAGCTGGAGAACAGAACAGTTGGAGGATGTGTTGATGACAGCTATGGAGGTATACAAATGCTGTAAAACAGCCAGCCATGATATTTACACAAGATTACACGCTGGACAACAAGGATGCGTGAAAGGTGTGACACAGTTTCAGGGGTCCCTCCCCAGCGCATGTGAAAGGACATTGACTCCACCCTTGCCCCACCAAAATATCAACGGTTTGACTGCTGTCAGCGCTTTGCTGCATGTGTGAACATGCAAATCAAAATCCTTTTCAGCACATGTGCAAAAGGGGCACGAGGATACCTCAGATCCCTGATCCACGGTTAGATTTGTAGGCAACTGGACTTAAAAAGGTTGATCTTGAAGACGTTTCGCCTAGACAGATTACTCACCAGGTCGTTCCCTTGTACGTCCAGCGAACGCAATCCTGCAGAAGAGTCAATAACGCATTTTTAACACCAGGCGAAAGTCACTTTTATGGGAAGCGCTGCACAAACACGCCGGCCTCGACAAACAGGATGGCAGCTCAGTTACAGTACGTATCTACAGAGCAATAAAATGACTAGGAATGTTGTTTACACATTGATCTGTGGGCATTAACTGAACAAGTGTCGGAACAAAGCGGGCATAAGAACAAAATAAACGTTTGTGCAAGAAGAATGCTCAATTAAGGTACGTTTTCTTAATTACGGAATACGTTTATAATTTCTGCCCCGAGGTCTGAACACATTTGCTATCCATCTAAATGGCTTCTGACATGGCTAAATAACCAAGAATGTGAATAAAGCCTAGCTCTGAGGTAAGGAGGCTATGGCCTGCAATACAAGAATGACAAAACAAAGTGGTGACTACGGCTGCTATTACAAACAAAGGTGCGTATGTCAGCCACGCCTCTGAAGCTATGCGACCTGTGATCACGCTGAGCCTCGTATCAGCTGCTTTCCTGTCAGCTTCTGGGCTTCACTCACCAGCTTGTTGGGGTAGCGCAGCAGAACAGGCTGGACCGGGACCCCGGCGAGAAAGGCACCTGAAAGCGGGAAACAACGTTCGATCACACCCTTGAAATCTCATGCTGATCATTCCTAGTGTTTGGGAGTGAGTGTGTGCCGAGCCATCCCAGAGTAGAGGACTTACCGGGTTTGAACTTGATCAGAGCTCTGCCGTTGGTGGTCGTTCCTTCAGGAAACATCAGCATCTGGACAATAATTAGCATTAGCACTTACATCTTAATTCTATTTAAACCACTAGGAGCCCAAAACACAAAAATCTCATTTTTTTCTGGTCTAACCTGTGGCCAGTAACCATTAGAGGTCAGCCTCTCATTGAGCTGGGCGACGGCCTTTCTCCTCGACTCTGGATCTTTTCTGCTCACAAGAACCGACTGGTTGAACTCTAGCAGAGCTTAAAAAGAAAGATGGAGACCAATGGAAGTACAGACAGTAGAGCAGAAGTCAAGGAGTGACTTTCAGCTTCATCTAAACAGCCTCTTCCATAATGGCTTATTGTAATTTTAACCCTGTCCAGTTCACTCGCAGCCCCTTACCTCCGATCACAGGCAGTTTAGTGTTCTCTGACCGCGACACCACCGTTGCCAGCTGGGTCGGACACAGAACCAACATGTCAAGAAAGCTGCTGTGAGGGGCCACCACCAGCATCGGTGCCTCTTTCAGGTCCGCCCGCCGTCCCTTCACCCTGACCCACAGGAAGCCCACGGAGAAGAAGACGGCCCGGCTCAGCAGCCAGACGATGGGGTGAAAGAGCCAGCGCCGCCAGCCCGTGACCGGCCGAGAGCGTTCTTCTTCAGACAGGCCGGCCAATCGGAGCCGAGCTAGGGGCCAGACGATGAGGAAGAAGAGAGACGCCAAGGCGATGCGAAGGGGGAAGAGGATGCTGCCCAAGATGATGCCCTGAGAGGGACGAGGCGAAGGATGAGACACTCTTCAGAAGGGATCGCTCCCTTTCCAACAACATCGATCACTTTTTGATCAATAAGACTTTAAATATTTCAGTCTGACAATTTATGTTAGTACAATATAATGACAACCATTCCATGTGAGGAAAAAAGCTTCTTATCAAGTGGAACATCCATGTTCTACGATTTATCCCATAATCCATCATCTTCTGTGTCACAGCATAAAAAAGTTTTATGACACGTCTATTTGCCAGAGTCAACATGGGGACTGAAAAACACATTGTTCTCAGGAGATAGAATTAAAAAAAAAAAAAACATTTAACATTTCACCAAAATCCGGCCATAAAAGAGAAACCGGATCAGGACCACAAACTAATGCTCCCTCAAATGTTCCTTTTCTTGCAATTCACTGAGTCAATTACATGTTGACTACACTAAACTTTATGGTTGACAACAATAAACGTGACCCGCTTCAGCAGACAAGAGTTAAAATAATCCAGATTTCCTTACATTTTTTTGTAATGAACGAACACAAAGCAAACAAATCTGATTCCAACAGCAACCGGAAGTAAATTAGTGAGAAAACACTTTCAGGTGTCAACTTTTTCAACCCATCATTGTTCTGTCGTTTTAAGCTGCAAACTTTTAAAAAGGTAAAAAGTGTGTAGTTACCCTGATCCTCTGAAGTCTGGTCACCTTCAGCACGTGGACAAACGGGTGCGCGTTCCAGAGGCAGTTGTCGCTCTCCATGGCGACGGAGCAAACCGGAAAATCACCTAATGATCTTTACAAAACAAAGGTAGAAAAAGACATATACAGTAAGTGTACTACTGATCAGATAGGTTTAAAAACTTAAAGGGCCGTAAAGGTATCGCTCGCACAGATAGGAAAAAAAAACCAAAACAAAAAAACAAGAACAAAACTAAAACCGCGAGGCTCCTCGTGCGGAGGAGCCGCTGCCCCACGTGTCAAAATCGTCAAGCCGAGAAAGCGTCGGCCTCCCCCGGCGTCTGCTCTTCTAGCTGTTCACCTGTCACGCCCCCTCACGCCGTAACAGCCCGGCCCCCCGCAACTCAGGACCGGGTCAGGCAAGTTAGACCGGTCCCGGTAAACCGCTGCCCCTGGTTAGCTGAATTGCGTAATGAATTGATTTTCCTTTTATGACAATGATGTATGAAAGCACGGTTGATTTATGGAATACAACTGATAAATGTTTTACGGGCCTAAAACAATTTGGATTAATGTATTACTAACAGCTCAGTGTACTTACATGGCTGATATTCTAATCCAAAATGAACAAATCAACACTGTTTAATAATATAAAACTCCCTTAGAGAACTTAAACGAATTTCCCAAGATGAATGTCATAAAAAGCACCTCATCAGGTGGCCCTCAAGTTGTAGCCCATGAAAGTTTTCATGTAAGTGCTTTAAACACATTATTTCTGTTTAAGCTTGAATCTATTATATTCCAAAACAATTCTTGTATGCCTAAAATATCTCCAGAACTGATACACTGTCAGTTTCAGCATTTCACATATTCACATTTATGGTAACGTTCAGGTTTCTATTTGACTTTTAATCCTGCTTTTATTCTTCTCTTGATGACACACCCACCCACTCATACAAAAGCATGCATGGAAGCTCTCTGCGGATACATTTAAGGCAAATTGTGTCAGCCTGTTTGTACCTCATGCCTGGTATGCATCATCAAGTTTTTTTAAAGCTGTTTTACTTTAGTCTGTGCACAACAAGCTGCTGAACATTTGTAGATTTGGTCAAGTTTACACCAATTTAAGAGTCTGTTTATAGAACTGAAGACAGTGAATTTATTCAAGCAATAAAGATTCATTTAATAGAACATTTTCAAAGAGGAAATCAGTATAAATAAACAGATCTATAAATTAAAATGGGCTAGCATTTTTTGGGAGAAGGCTTTTATCGACACATATTAGTACAGCGTGAGCAGTGAGAAAAAAAAGTGGAATAGAAGAGGAAAATATGGCTGTAATGAATGCAAGCTAAGACACTCTCCGTTTAGAAAATTAGGTGACTCAAGAGCCTACATTGAAGGAGATAACTCGTATGGAAAATAACCATGTGGCAGTACAATCATCTGCACCAATAATGACATGATGTCGAGGTGGGAAAAGGCAAGTGTGTGTTCTTTATAAAAGTCTTTTCTTTTGCAACCACCACTGCAGGGGCCCACTGTGATGCCGGGTGTTGACGATGAATCCAGGATGAATGAATCAATGAATAAATGAAAACAAAACCTTTTAATCAACATGTTCCAACTTCTTTACAACACCATCCCTCCACCCAGGATCTCCAACCTCTGTTGAGAGAACAAGAACAATTTTTTTGTCCTGAAAGTGATTATATTATAATTTCTCATAATTTCTACTGGCCAAAACTTAAATATACATCAAAAAAAAAAAGTTAAATAGATGGAAAGAATCGTTTTGCATTACTTTTTGAATCTGCACAAACTGAAATGATCACCTGAGGTGGTTCGATGAAGGCCAGCCAATCAGATGAGTGTGTCGGGAGCAATCCCATCGACTGACATTTGTAGATGGCCAGTGCTGAACCCAGGAGGTTACCAATCAGGTAGACAAGGCCCTGGAGCCACTGCTGACTGGAACTCTCCAACAGCTTGAAGGCTGAGAGCAAAAAGTATGCACAGATGAACCATTTGAGGAGTTAAGCGACTCTAATGACCCAAAATGGTGTTTGCGCTAAATACCTACTGGCAGACATGGACATGAGAGCCTGGATGGGTCTCCAGGCCATCATGCAGACCATCATGATGGGGAAGATGGAGATTGTGTTGCCTGACATATACATGATGAAGAGGTTCATTGGGATCTGTTTGAGGGGCCCAAGAGCTACGTCCCAACAGCGCTGTACAATAAAGAGACATTTATATGTTAAATTCTGACTCTAATGCTTCATTTAACATAAAAATTTGAAATAAATACAGAACTGACTCTCTTTGCTGCTTACCTTCTCCACCAGGTTCTTATCAGTCTCCTGGATGCTGGTGTCAGGCACAGGCTTCTCTGAGTATCCAATGGGATAAACCACGTCTCCCTGACCGCCCTGACGCTCGCCTCGACTCCTGCAGCACAGAGACACCACAAAAGAGGCAACTTAGCTTCTATTGTGTATGATGGATTCTTTCTAGGGAGATCTTTCTCATCTGTGATATCATTAACAGTGCTGACATTGAGACCATATTTCTTGTGCACAAATAGCCTCTTGAAAAAGAGAAAAGTTGTGTCATATTATAGGCTTTAGCCCAGTTTTGAGTTTTACCTGGTATTCCCCAAGCTCAGTTCCAGAGCCCACTTCATTCTCCTGGCACCACTGCCTCCTCTAGTGGACAATGCTGCCCCTGAGCTCCCTCCTCCAGCTGTTCCTTGTCTCCCTGGAGATGCCATGGCAACCAGATGCACTAAAGATATACCTACAAAGACAGATTAACAAAAATCAGATGTGTTTTTTTCCTCCAGAATGTTACTTATTATTCCTGTGTCGAACCTGATGCACAATGCCCTTCAATCCATTTTAATAATACCATGTTTGACTTAAGAATGATTGTATAATTTCAAAAACGAAGTGATTTTTATCTTATGTATGCTACAATGTTGATCTAATTAAGCATTTAACATATTTTTAATGTTTAGGAAACGTAATCTAGCCAACTGTTATAGCAGCTAATACCTACATATAAATAAGTGATATAGACTTAATAAAAACATGAAACAACATAATTGCTGCAGCACTGTGCCCAATTTCAAGATGACACACTGACAAGTTCAGACTGTTGTTTTATATTAAAAAATGTAAATGAACAAGACGAAACTATGCCATAAAGGTTAATGCTAACTGTGTTGCTTCGATGCACTGAGGAAACAAACTCTATGTTACATTAAGACATACATTAAGGTTATAAATGTTACTTCAGCCGTCGTCTTATCTCACAAAGGCAGTCAAATGTCCAGTATTTGCTTGTTTAAGAAAGAATTTTGACAGAATTAGGTGCCTACCTCGGGTGGGGAAAAAAAGATATATTGTCCAGGACGCCTAATGATGACGTGTGTTTCCGGTTTACTATACGTCACTGCCGCTACGCGCAGCAATAATTTATTCGATTTTAAAGTCAGTTTATATTGCCACGGACCTTAAACTGCAACCACATTTGTCATACATGAAACAACGTGTTTTATTCATTCATATTCATTTGATTTAAAAAAATGATTCTCGATGTTGTAAGACTCAAACTTTTAGGTCCTATGGAATTATTTTTGTAATACCGAAAATATTTTTAAATATATTCTCTTTAGCTAATGTTTCCCCTATTTATTTCTAATTCATATGCTTCTTAACAAAAATATTATTGCCTTTGATGTAAATGTCATCAATAAAAAATACTGTACTATTAAAAACAATATTTTTCCTGCAGTAATGTATCAATGTAATAATGTGATATGTATGATGGCAGCTATATTTCTATAAATGAATAATTAAAAAACACATAGAATTTCAAACACTATTGTCAGTTTAATATATCCAAACATAGACATAAAAAAGCACAATGCAAACTGCAAATTTTACATGTTATATATGTTCTGTACAACATATCTAAAGGCTTGTTACTTAAAATGAGTGATACTGCTGTGTAAATTTAATCAGTTGTAACAATTTTATTATAGCTCATGTGGTGAGACACTTCAGTCATTTAATGGCAGATGAACTATGAAGATCAAACTGCTGGAGGATGTTTATGTTCAAAAGAGTTCACATTTGTCTGTATCATTGCGAAATAGCTGAAAATAAACTATCCATTTAGCCTAAATTATTGACGCTTTGACCATTGCCATCACTTATATAGGCTAAGCTCAGGGCTGTGGTACAGACACATGTAGGAGTCACACAGCAGACGGCGGACAGGCTCCCGTAAGGATGATGGGTCCACTCTGCTCAGGGCATCCTCAGACAGACTGAGGTATCGGCCCACCTCGGGACATGCCTTCACATGGGGAATATTAAAGCCATTCTCACCGCCTAAGAGAGAGATCACAGAAAAGTGGAAGATTTCAGGAACCGGCCCTGATTTTTTTTGTGCTTGGATCCTGCAGTTGAAGCAGTGATCTGTCACCTTCTCGATCTGCCATGCTGTCAAAAAACAGCCAGTCAGTGATGAGGGGCCCGTGCTTCACGAAGCTTACATAATGGCTGGTCTCAATGCAAGTTACAGCAAAGAGAGACATTTGCTGGCGTGCACAGTGAAGAGGGCCACTCCATGGCCTCTCAGGAATGGACACCTTCACTGGGCTGTGGGACACACGCTTCCTGTGACTGTGGACCTGAACATTCATCCAGAGGTTTCATATGAATGCAATGTGCAAAAGCATTTCCCATCACATTACGCTTAAAGATAGGGTTACCTGTGTGTTACAGGTCTGGCAATACTGTTTAAGATGACCTGGAGTGATGTCCACATCTTCATAACACTGGTAACACTCCCACTCAGCCACAGTCTGACAGATGCTGCACTGTCTCAGGGCTGCAAATACAAAAACATTAAAACGCAAATAATAAAAGAAAACAGAAAATAGATATGAAACCTGAAAAATTGTCCTCACTGTCATCCAACAGGTCTGTGACGTCCAGACTGAGAGTGGGCAGGATGGCGTCAAACATTTTGAAGTCTTTTCCAAACCGAGGCATGAGCAGTAACAGGCAGGAGGGAGCCTGGTTGGATCAATAAAAGATTTTGCCGCTTTGATTGATTTTTTTAAAAGTTTTTTATTTAGGAGATCCAAACAACATAGAACTTCATGTTACCTCGACTAACTTGAGGCCAGCGTGGAGGAAAGAAGACTCCATCAGTGTTTGGACACTGGCAACTCTCATTCGACCTGACGAAGGAGACGTTAGAGGAATTGGGGAGTCGATGGGGGAGATAGTTGATGGGGATGAAGGTGAGGATGGAAGGGTGGGCGGGAAGAGCTGGTAGAGGTGACACTCTTGAGGCCGCTGAGTCATTGATCTACAAGCAAGAACATTAAAACGACATTTAAACAAATGTTGTGTTTAAAGTTCTTTACTGAGCAGTAAAGAATCACAGTGTATCACAGTAGATGATGTCTGATGCATAAAGGCAGGACAAGTGTTGCCGAAAATGTAGCGTGACGGCAACGTTACCTGATCTTGAGGAGAGGTTCGACTTGAAGGAGCTGGAAAAGCTTGTTGAGGAACTCTTCAGGATCTGGTAAGCAGCCAGAGCAGCATTCCTCAGTCGCATCATTGACACATTTACACACCTGCAGTGTTTGTCTGAAACTGAAGCCACACCTAATGTCACACACACACACACACACACACACACACACACACACACACACACACACACACACACACACACACACACACACACACACACACACACACACACACACACACCTTTCTCCTGGTTGGTGAAGCCCGCATCGCTGTTTGCAGCTTCCAGCAGTCGTCTCAGGGCCATGGTCTTACTGGCACACACGTAACCGTACCTTGGAAACACACCAGTGCCCTTCAGCAAGGTTTCCCACCCACCCACTTACACACTTCATGACTATTACTGCCTGTAAGATTTCAGGATTGCATTGACGCACCTTCGTAGGGGGTTAACAATCTCACAACGCAGCAGATCCTGAGCCTGTTTAGAGGTCTGCTGTGTTGCATCATCAGTGGGCCAGAACAACAACCAGTCTGCTGAACTGCAGCAGGAGAACATGCTGTAGAGAGACAGTAGCTGTGATGTTTACTCCTTTAGTCCATCCTGTTATTACAGTAAACAAAATACCTCAGATTTTACCTGAACAGTGTAGCATCCAGGTAACAGGAGTTAAGGTGACCCTGGATCCCTCTCTTCCAGCCCTGGTACAGCTCACCGGCTTCATCGCCCTCCAGTGGAGGCGTGTGTTCATCCACCCGCTCACTGACCCACTCGGCAAAAGCTGGAAAACCCCAAGATTGTGGCTTTTAACGCAAATGCACAAGCAGTTGGTGTCAAACAATTCTGGTGAGACAGGAAGACTGCAGCATCTCCTAACCGACAGAGTTGCATCGCTCCACTTGATTGACAGGTGCCTCCGGGGCAGGAAACCGGGAATCTCTCCTGCAATTACGAAGCTTGACAAACAGTCCTTTGTTGGCCGGACAACGGAAATGACGCTCACCGAGGTAACTGCCATCTGTCCCCGCAGAAATTTCCTGGTCCTGCAAGAGTGGTTTTTACTAATGTGAAATATACACAGTATAATATAAAAGCCACATCAGTCAGCTTTTGCCTCACCAGTTCAATTCCTGCAACTTGCTCTGGAACCCCACCAATCCGACCAATCCAGCGGATAACTCCAAAAAGCGGCGGATCGTTCACCTCCACCATTGATCCCACCTCCAGCTCACCGTCTTGTGCTGCCCCTCCATCCTCCCCAACAGTGTCGACGCTGTCTGGCGACCTCAGCGGTGAAGGCAAGTCCTGCGGGCCGTCAATGTTCTGCAGCTCGGGATCCGAGGGCGACATCAGGCCCGGGGGTTTGGGGGGAGGGAGAGGTGGCAAGGGCTTGGCGGTGGGTTTCGGGGGCGGCAAAGGAGGTGGATTCAGTGCTTGTTTGGTCGGGGGCATCAGTGCTATCTTGGAAGTGCAGACAGGCGGCGATGTCGGCGGGGGTTTAGTGGTAGGAGGTATCACAGGCTTCAGGATGGATTTGTTAAATTGGTGAAGAGGATTGTGACGATAACTTTTAGGCTCTAAAAGAAAAGGGAACAATTCTGATTTGTAATGATTATCTGTCCCTTCAGAGATGCACAGTTACTAATATCAGCCGAGTGTACTGTAATGCGACAAGTTGATGCTGTGAAAGGCAGCAGCTATACCAGGAGACACCTTGGTGACTGGCAGAAGTTGTCCGTACAGAGGAGAAGGAATATGGCAGAGTTTCTCTCCCTTATAAGACCCATCCCAGTTGCCAAAAGGAGTGTCCTGCAAAACAGCAAAGTCAAAAACAAAGGAGAGATGGATTTACTCTTTAAAAATGGAACTCAAAAAAATACTTTAGCTGGAAAAGTACTGACCAGGAGGACTCCAACATACATCCCGGATGAGGACCTGTCAGGTAGGAGGCCACAGAAGCGCACCTCTCCCCCATAGACACTATCATCCAGAGGGAAACATACCCGCTGGCCAACCTGGAAAGGTGGAGGCGACGCAGGACTTCGGACATGGTTCTGACCTTGAGCCAAGGCAGGCGCAGACTTCCCCGTTCGGGGAAGGATGCCTGCTGCCTGGTGCTGAGGGGGGCTGCTGGGACGATGCTGCTGGAAAACGACGCGCCGATTTGGCTGCTGCTGTTGATGACTCAGGCGGGCGTTGTTGAAATGGTGGCTGTTGGCATTATCGTTGTTGCTGCTCCGGTGGTGGTCCTTCTCGTGCACATGCTCCTGTGCGTCGGAGGCGTTGCCGCGAAACCAGTGACGGAGTTTTACGTGGCTCACCGGCACGAAGAAGGCACAGCCTTCAGGACAGGTGAAGAGTCGATGTCCTTTGTAGGATCCGTTGCCTGTTCCCTTACCTGCGGCTGAACCCTGATGAAAAGTAAAAAAGTGTAGATATAAATGTACATGGATATCTATATCACATGCAGAGACATTTTCTGTCTAGGTATGCTTCTGTGGATAAAGTGTTTCCATTTATGAGGGACATTTAAAAATGTTACCTTAAGTTGGACCCCAAAATACACAGCACTGCTCCCTCTGGTCAGTGGACCAGTGTACTTCAGCTCTGCCTCTGCCAGCTCATCCTGTTTCCCCATTTGAACACATAGCGGAGCTTCCAGAGGCAAATTAGCCAGCTCCTGCAGCTTTGCGGGATTGTCTGAAAAAAATTCAAGAAAGCAGCGAAGGTTTTCCAAAACACTGTCCGTGATCTCAATACAATGGTTTTAATTTCACAATTTTTCCAAATTTTTAAATATAGATGTGCCAGAGGCAAAGAAATCTCCCACAGAACTTGAGTACAACAACCAGTTAAAGCATTACTTAGAAGGTTTAGGCGGGCCTCTGGATCAGACACTGGCTCCAACAATCCGCTGAGTTCAGCTGGAATTTCACGTAGAAACTTCCTCTCTATTTTTAACACAATGTCATTATCCAACACCTGCAAAAGAACAACCAGTGTGAACATCAACTGAGTGGAATATACGGGGAAGCTGTGACATTAGTTATGCTTAACCAATATTAATCAAGTTATTGTAACATTATATTTAAGAAAAGGAAGGTGTCTAGTCGGGGGTAACTATAAAATCTTCCCTCCTAACCTTGTATTAATTTTAATGAACACTGACTGGAAGGCATGCCTTGTAGTTAAACATACTTGTACTTATAAATACAGTTGGTTTTAAAGAAATATACAACTATTTCTTTACAATCCATGGTATGCACGAAATGTTTTATTATTATTATTATTATTATTATTATTATTATTATTATTATTATTATTATTATTATTATTATTATTATTTCTGGTAATATTTATGTCAAGTGGTAAATACCTTGACCCAAAGGAATTCGCCTCGGCTCTTATCCTGTTCCTGACACATAAACCCCCGTTGTAGCCGAATGGTACCGTCCAGGTGGTCCTGGACCTTCAGGTCGGTCAAAATCAAAAACATTTTGTGGGGGCGGCGCTTCCTGTTCAACTCAGGGGCACTTGACATCTTTTTGGCCGGTTTTTAAGAGACGGAGTCACTTCTAACTTAAGCAATGAACTTTGCTGTAAAAACAAAGAAAACATTATTCATAAATAGACTTAAAGAAATCTGAGTGGTCAGTCTATCTCATAGGTAAACAGGTGAAAGCAGCCAGCGTTTACGTTTAAACTCATTCATGCTCAAAAGTTAAACTACGCAACCTCTATTTCTGGCACTTCAGCGACTTATCATAACGTTAACGTCTACACAAATCGTTCATTACAACATACTTACCGAACTGTTAAAGTCCGACCGACATTTGACTTCCCATTTAAAACTACGCTCTAATAACAAACTGCGCCGTGAAGCAGGAAGCAAAGTAATTGACAGCAGCCGCAGCCAATAGAAAGTGACATAAGTTCAGCCGTCATTTTGGCCAATCACAGCACATGTGGGCGTCGCTGGCAAATCTGGAAATTCCGCAGAGGTATGTTTTTATTAACTTATAAATAGAATAGAAAAATATTTCCATTTAGTGAACAGGTTATAGTATTTACATTCGCATCATCATTCACGTAAATATAATACACAATTTGTGCAAAGCCAACAATCGATTGTGATAACTCACTTCCAGACTAAAAAGTGCAATGTTGTCTGTGCATCCTGTGATGCTTTCATAGTCTGTGTGATAGCCTTACATTTCAGTTAGTTCTTTTTGGTGTTATCTCCTTTAATACCTAGACTCCAGATGTGACAGGTAAAACCCATGAAAGATATCACAGAAAAGAAGGGCCGAACTTACACAGGACATTTTTTTCCTCCTTCCTCTTAAGGGTCATCTCATGTCCACTATGTCCCTTTGGTTCAAGACTCTGAATGATCTCTATCTACTCATACGTATGTGTAACTGGAAAATGTTTCATGATAAAATAATATCTGAAAACGTCAGAGTCTTACACTTAAAAACGGGGTTAGCGGGACTTGACCCCGTCATAATTTCACATGGTAATGCAGACACAGTGTGGATAAAAACAAACAAAGCTAAATTTTGCCATTAAATGGTTCATTAGTTGAATGCTCTCAGCTTATTTCATTCTTCATTCAGGACGATGAAGATCGTATTTAGTGTCTCATTTGAACAGACGATGGCAGATATCCTTCAGATGTCACCCATCAGTGCATGATCGGCGGGTTTACAAAGTCTGGAGTGATGGGACAGGTCAGAATGGAGGAGACGAGTGCTCGGTGTTGACAAAGTAGGTGGTCAGATCTCCTTTGCCTTTCACGTTGACTACTCCTCGCAGAGTAACATTGTATCCCACACTCTCGACCATCTGGGAAGTCTCCTCCGTCACCTAGAAGAAGTAGAAGCAGAGGATAAGAAAGTCCACAACGACAAATATGAAAATAACAAAAATACTTTTGTGGGAACTGACAACGCCAGATCTGAATATATGACCTAATCTTTTAGGGTTAACAGCATATTATGCCCTAATAAATGTGTCCCTGTTCAAAAAAGGTTCTCCTAAGGTCCTCTGACCTGTATCTTGTCCAACACTCCTGTGCTCTCCATCCTGCTGGCCACGTTAACAGAGTTTCCCCAGATATCATACTGTGGTTTATGAGCTCCAATCACTCCTGCAATCACTGGGCCATGATTTATTCCTTTAAAGAATAAAATAAACAGCAGCAAAGAATTATTTATGATATTATGATATCAATATCATAGTAAAGTTATCTAGTTTGTACAACAAACTCACCGATCCTGAGCTTGAAGATGTTAAAAGAGTGTTTGTTGATAGATTCTAGTTTGCTCATTAGAGCGATAGCAAATTCCACCATGGCTCGGACATGACTGTAAGACATCTCAACTTTCTGTAGGGGGCAGCAGAGATCTCATCAATGACGTCAAGTTGTAATTGATTTTAAAACATCCTGCAAATCCATTTTTAACAATTATCCATGTGTATGTGTGTACCCAACTGTAAATACCTTGTTTTCATCTCCAACTGGTGTGAGCGTCAGTCCCGCAGCAGCCATGTAAGTGCTGCCGATTGTCTTAATCTTCTCCACTGATGAGAATTTAGGCTTGGACAAAAGCTGCACGACAGACAGGAGGAGACAATGAGAACAAGAAAGGTTTCGAACCTGCGCCAACTGTATTCTTCCGCATACCTCATCAAAGTCAGATATGATCTCGTTGAGGAAGCGTAAACACTCCAAGCCGTCATTGTTGGCGCTGCTCTCACTGTAAAACTCCTTGAACTGCGGAACTGAGGCAAACATCACACACACGCAGTCATATGACTGACTGTACAGGTCCTGAAACACACAGAAGGAATGTGATAAGGCATGCAAGAAATCTTGGCTCGACTGCCCGGGAATGAAAATGCATCTTGTGTCTCTTCTAGTTTTTACAGTGACCTGGTTTCGAATAGCTTTGCCCAGGAAGTAGGAGGCAACGTGAAGCGGCAGCACATTCTGAAGAAGGAGCCTGTTGATATTCTCCATGGTCTCCATCTCCTCTCGCTCCATTTGAAAACAGCGATCCAACAAGAAGTCCACACGACATCCCAGCTCATCCTGCGAAGGACCGATTTAAATGGAGGACTTCAATAACGGTGTTGAAACATCTCAAAGGGTCCGAGCGTTTGAATTCCTACATCATTGTCAGATTTTGTGTTTATTTTTCATAAATAATCTAAAAAAGAATTTTTAATTCTGTTTCCACTTTGTCATTCTGGTGTACCGAGTGCAGACTAATGAGGGATCATATGATTTCTCTCCAATTTTTTCATTGTGCAAGAGCCTGAAAACCGTCTGACTGACCTCCAGGTAGGTCATCACCCACATACCTGTCTCGCAAGTATCAGACAGACGATGTAAAAGATGACCAGCCAAACTCCTGACATGATCCGTGGGTCCTTCAGCACACCAGGCCTGTCAATTCACACATGCAGAGTCACACATTAGGCCACAATTAAATGACCAGGTAAATCCCTGCCACTACTCCCTCCTCCAGTTTAAAACATTATCATAGCTATTATTTTGATGGGTCAGGTATCTCTCAGCGGGCCTTGATTCTCTGACGCTTAAAAGCGTCTACACTCACTTGGTGTCGTTGTAGAGCAGGTCAATCAGGCAGTAGGATCTGGGAGCATAAACGTGGATGAAGAGAGCCAGGTACACCACCACGGCCAGGGTGAGCAGCAGCACCTTGACATTCACGCTCGTCCTGACAAACACAATCACTCCCAGCATGGCCAGCAAACAGCAGTACAGGTAGTACTGGGAACAGATGGGAGAGTGTAGGCGTGAGCAGAAAAACAATTGAAAAGATTTATGAGGATTACAAAGAGGAAATAAAGTATTAGAACAATGAATAAAGAGGCTGTTTGAATACATATATGGAAGTGGAGTAAAGTTCCTGTTTCATTGCAAATGATACTAGCATGTGGTTGGAGCTTTTCAAAGACCTTACAGGCACAGTGTAGAGTTTCAGGGCCTCCACCTCTGTCCCGTTAGTTATCGCTGTACAGTTGTTCCCCGGGAGGAAGACCTGAGGGAGAATAGATGACAATGAAGCATGATGAATCTGTGTATGATAGGGAACAGCAGAGAGAGGTACCCAAACATAAAATCGGAGTAGGAACTCACAAAGTTGAGAATGGCCATAAGTAGAGTGATAAGCACGCACAACAAGACCACAAACAGTCTCAGCGCGACCCGGGTAGCGACACCACGTGACAGCCCCGATATCCACTGAATACCAGAGGGCATCTTAGTGCGCCACTTCTGAAATGACCAACGACAAGGAGAAAACAGACATGGCATCTTTTAAGTTTAACTGCAGTTGGTGCTAATGACAGAAAGTGTTTATTTACCTCCAAGTATCCAGTGAAACCAATGGAGAGAAGCAGCACCAGGACAGGGAAGGTGGCACCGTATGACACAGCCATTTCAAAATTACTACGGTGAAATAAAGGATTCTTGATTATTTTCACTCAGCTGTGTGTGTGTGTGTGTGTGTGTGTGTGTGTGTGTTTGTGTGTGTGTGCACATTTATCAACAACAGCTGATAACATCTCATCTGTGAACGTGACCGTGACTCACTTCTTTGAAACCAACATCTGGACAGCGAAGAGTGAAATAAAAATAAAAGCCACACAACTCAGTGAATGGTGCAGCCCCTTCACCTCCGACACCAGGAACTGGAGTGCAAACACACGACATGAAAACAACTGAATTAATAATGCAAAGGGTGTGCACCTCAAGCTTGTTTCATTCATGAAGTTTTACCTGTCTCTCCAGGCTCATGTCATTGAACATTAGAGTGAAACAGTTGAGCTTCTTTAATCTCCTCCTTCATCAAGACAATCAAAAGAAAATGAGGTATGAACAAACTGCACACCGAGGCTCTCAGTGTGATATACTTTAAAGAAAAAGTTCAGTTTAAAAACTCACCCTGCTATGTCTATCGTGTCCAGCGATCCTCTCACACCATTATCTACAAACAAACTGAGGCAACATAGTCACATATGAAATAGAATGAAAGACTTTAGCTCTGGTATTTTTTAGCTATTCTGTCCGGTACTAAAACGAGTCATACCTGGAGGCACTGTCCTGTTAAAAACAAACAGAAATCAGCATTACAACCAGCCTGGAACACAGGTGTTGATGTCTGCCGCTCAGGTACATACCACTGACACCTGCGACAGCTGGGACTGGTACATAGCAGCGCTGCCGGGCGCCGTCTTCATGGAGGATGTGGCGTCAGGGTTGCTGAGGTCCGCGAAGGGGCGGATGGTCCGCCAGGACTGCAGGTACTGAGACATCCGGACCGAGGCCCGCTGCCTGCTCTCTCCTGCCGTAAGAGTGCTTGCCTGAAAAACACAGTTTGATAAGAATTCACTTTAAGATGCATTGATTAAAATCTGTTGAAAATGTCTGACACATAACAAAGAGTGGAAAATGTGAGAGTTTGCTTTGCAAACGTACAACTTTAGGTCTCCTTGAAATGTCTGGTTTGTGGGGGTCAATGACCAAATAAGTTTTTCTTCCAAGAAGAAGAGGGTCACGACTCCCACCATCGCTCTCCTCCACCTGATAGGCTCCATTTAAGTGCTGCAGGGTCTCTTCTGTGATGTGGACTCGTCTGTGTATTTAGAAAAAAAATTGGGTTTGATTAGAAATTAGGAACTTTGGAGGCAACTGTGGGAGCAGCAAAAGCTTTCTGACCCAGGAAGACCTCCAGACTCCATGTGATTGGCTAACGTGACATCATGTGACCACACATCGTATTGCCACTTCTGCAGGCCGATTACTCCACAAAGGACATTTCCGGTGTGCACACCGACGCGCATACTGATCTCGACACCCGTGGCCTCGCGTAGTTTACTACAAGGACACAAACGACAGGGGGAGGGGAGTCATTGTTTCTTCAGCTCAAAGACAACAATGAAAAAAAGTCTAAATGAAAACTTTGAGCTCCTTTTATCCCAATAATAATGAAACAGAAACATAAATGATATGGACCTGATTGCAGTGCACATGTCCAGCCCCATCTGAACACAGTTCCTGGCATGGTTGGGGATGGGGTCCGGCAGTCCAGACACACAGTAGTAACAATCCCCCAGGATCTTAATGCGAAGACATCCGTTTTTCTGCAAACACCGGAGGCAAGACACGGTCAGACTAGGCAGAAACAGCTGGGTAGAAAGATGCTGGGGCTGGGCTTGTGCGGGTTTTTTCACCTTGGCGATGTCATCGAACCTGCCGAAGAGCTTGTTGAGCACAGCGACCAGCTCTTGTGGCGAGCACGAGCTCGCCAGTTTGGTGAAGCCCACGATATCTGCGTACAAGATGCTGCACAAACCCCAGAGACTGTTAGTGACACTGGCCTGACATAGAAATACGCACTAACTTGTTGTGTCTAGTCCAACATTTGATTTGAACATAAAAACA
The DNA here is from genome assembly GCA_016586285.1 of Arothron firmamentum. Classification (NCBI taxonomy): domain Eukaryota; kingdom Metazoa; phylum Chordata; class Actinopteri; order Tetraodontiformes; family Tetraodontidae; genus Arothron; species Arothron firmamentum. The sequence continues at coordinate 29,692 of BJFM01004791.1, read as the reverse complement.
TGTTGTATGTGTTTAATGATTCTAAAACAACATGCTGACGCTCACCTGACGTCTTTGTGCTGCCGAATGTAGAGGCTGTGGAAGTTGTGGCCGTTGGATTCATTCTTCTCTTTGCTCTCCGACTTGGACAGCCGCTTTATCACCTCCGATTTCAGCTCCATGGCGATGTAACGTGGCAACACTGACAAGAGGAGCTGCTCCTGTTGTCATGGACACAGACAGGTCAGGTGTGTGAGGGGTTTTGAAAACCCCTCGCGTGCCGGGTCACCGAAATCCTGACGTAGAGGAGTGCCAGCCTGCCCACAAAGGCTGCAGCAGAAACTGGCAACCACCGAACGGGCCTCTGAGGCGATGGCGTGTTTACTCAGTGGATCGCTTTTCATCTATATGTTTACTCGCTGTGAACACTGCCCATCTGAGGTTGCCTATTCTATTACTGCTGGGCTTCAGACGAGTGAATGATTAATCTATTGACCCAATGGCCAGAAAAGCACACAGTAACAAAGCCAGGCTGTCCAGGTAAAGAGCCTTTTAATGAGAGCGATTACACATCACGATTGTATTTTCCCGGCAACTGAAAGACGCCACCGGGAACGACAATGGGCTTGTCTACGCGTTTTGGAAAAATAAAGAAGAGGCGTTTGAATGATGCTGTTTCACCTGCTGGTATTTCTTTATTTCCTTCTTAGAGCGGATGGCGCTGTACTCCTCCCTCTTCTGATTGGAAGTCCTGAGATCGTGCTCGGTCATCCAGCGATGGAAAATCCCAACGCAGTTCACACACACGAACAGCACGATGTTCGCCACCAGCTGAGAGGGAGAGGCAAATCAAAGTATTAAGCCTTATTCCTTATTCTAAAGACTTATTTGAAGCACTCCTATTGCAATGAAAGTGTTACATGTCAGTTGTTTTTGACAGACAAAAATATTGAGATTTAACACTTTCATTCGATAATCTATCTAATCTAGAGGATTTTTTTTGTATTTCCTGTTAATAAAACACAATTTCAGTGAAAATGGAATAAATGTAGAATACATTAATGGTGATGAAGACATAGGTAAAGGAACTATTTTACACCAACGGTGGGTCATTTGCATCTTTTCACTAAAATAGTGTTGTGCTCTCTCACATGACATTTGAATTTGGGAGTTAACATGCTAAACAGCTGCAGTCATTTGCCTTCATTTACACCCGAGGCTTTACTGAAAAAATCTTTGTTTTTCAGCTACAAGGGCTGACAATCTTAGCTGTGATTAGACCCTCCGCAAATGTTAAAATCGGTGTATTCTTTACCTGCACCACCATGTCTGGCGTCTTAGTGTTGGTGACGGGCACGTAGATGCTGATGATGATGATATGTGAAACGCTGGTCCATATTCCCACCATGAGGGCCCAGGCCATCGAGAGGGGCAGCACCGTGTACACGCTCAGAGAGAGGAAGAGGAAAAATGCCACCTGAGACGGTGAAGCAGAGAAAATACAAACGATTAAAACCTAGATGTCACAAAAGAGAACTTTATGTTTGATAACTTCCCCAGACCTGTTCCCATGTCGTCACAGGTCCTCCAGTGAAGATGAAGACTATGGCAACAATGTAGAGGGTTCCCCACACAAAGAGCGCCAGCACCCCTCTACAGCGCCTCACGGTAGCGAGCCAGGGTAGGCAGACCAGCAGGATGGCGCTCAGCGAAAGAACCACGCATACCACCGACAGGGCAGCGACGTGGACGTCGATGTTCTACACAGAGACGTATAACACGTAATGTGTCAATGAGTCTTATTGAACAAAGGTCACAAATCAAGCACTTTGATAAACTGCTGAGGTCTGAGAAAGATGTCTGACCCTTCCTGTGGTGGGAATGAGGACAATGATGGTCACGCAGAAGGCCAGAGACAGCACCAGTCCAGGCAGCATGGCCGGAGTCTCCTCCACGCACTGCAGACAGCCTCTGTGGACCGTCTGGTAGCAGCAGCACATGCCCTCTTTCATGGTCCTCCTGGAATGGTTGCTCCGCCTGTCCGACTCTCTTCCTTCCTTGTCCGACCTCGTGTCGAGGCTGTTCCGGGTCCGGATGGCTTGTCTGCCCCGTGTAGACGTCCCTTTGTGGACCAAGTCGTCGGTTTTGGGCTTGGCTTTATCGAAGTCTGTTTCAGAAATGTCCGAGCCATTGTTTGGGTTATTTTTTTTGCTCATCTTTGAGTAAGAAGCAGAGAAATTAACAGGAGACACGGTCGTGGTCTTTTCCAGGATGCTCCTGTCGAGTTCGGACAACCTTTCCTCACAGAAGTCGGGGCTGAAGCCGGTACATGCGTAACCGGGGCTGGATTTCATGCTGCTGTAGTCTGAGTCACACTGCAACGTACCACCGTCCATTTGTAAGCTATCAGAAGATCCTTTAACGAGGTCTCTGTTCACGCCTGCTGCTCTGTCGCCCACGAGAAGTTCAGGAGCCTGTGGTGCCTGCACCACGTGTACTTCGATGGAAACCGGGGCTCTGCAGAGTCCTGATTGCAAATCCTGACTGTTGCTGCTCTGCTTGGATTCATTTTGGCTGAAATCCTCAAGCTCCAGGGAGTTCCCATCGGTCCCATTACCGCAGACCAGCCCGGGATCCTTTAAAGACCCCTGCGATGCTGCTTCCTCCAGCTTCTTTTCTTGTGTGTCTTGTGACTCATCCGACATCGTGACCCGAGCAAATGCGAGGCTGCCTTAACCTGTCGCCCCGTGATGGGTTTGTCAGCTGCTGTTTGCGTCACTGTGGCGGGAGTAGTTGTCAAACGCAGGTCTCCAGCTCCTTCAGCTGAACCATCTACTAGAATCCTTTAAGGCACCAGTGACTGCTGAGGAGGAATAATGAGCCACGGCATGATCCTCTTTGACGACTGCTGATTGGCCGGACCGACGAACAACCTCGCTGTCTGAAATGAAACAGAAATTACAGTATAATGAGAAGAATCAGTGATGATTTAACAGCAAACGAGAGCCAGCAGTACGCTGCTTTGCTTGGCAAAGTCTGCGTTAGTGCCAGTCTTTTCTGAGTAACTTCCCCATTATTAAAAACTCGTTTGTCGAGCTGTGAGCTTTCCTGCTCATGTGAAATACCTCTTCAAAATACTTAGGTGTGTACAGGAATGACATGTCAGCGACGCACCCAGTGTTGACTTACACCCCATCTACCTCTTCTGCCTCTCGCTCACTGTCAGCAGGCTCGAAAAGAACAGATCTCTGCACAATCTGTAATCTCTCTTCTGCTGTAGGTAATTTTGTCTAAAAAGCACCATCATAGAGGGATAAATCAGGAATTTGCGTGGTGTGTCTGTTCACATCCACTGACCTCACCCCACACCCTTTTCCCTTTCCCTTATTCTTTTCTGTCTCAACACATTTTTGCAGCAACAAGGACATTTGTAAGAGCGTTAGAACAACTTCTGCTGCCTCTGTTCCGGCTGACAAGTTTCACTACTCCATCCTTCTAAGGAAAGCTGCAAAAACAAATGGGGATTTCCGGCAGGACCTCTGCGTCTAAACCTAATCTGCTAGCAATATAGCAGTCCAGACACTGGCTGATGCCTCAGGCCGCAACCCTTTGGTGGACTTGAATTCACTGAAAACCCTGAAGGTGTTAGAAAAACGCATCCTCAATTGTCTGACATCTATTTTCAAATCATCTTCATCATAACAAAAGGTACGAAGATCCAGATTACGCCTCTCCCTATATGTCACATCTTAGCTTGAATATGTTCCTTAAACAATTATGACCACCAGTTAAAGGGATAATTCAATTTTTATTGCTGCCAGATGTTAATTGATAAAATATATAAACAGTGACTGCACAAGTTTATAATAAAGACATTGGTGTGGAAGAAAATCTTACGAGTATGAGTTTGAATTAAAATAGCTTTGTGGATGATGTCAGCAGCTACCATAAAAGCCAGTTTAATAACCTGGCCACCTTATTAAAGCAGGAAACCATCTTTTGTCATCAAATAAAATATTCAAACAGTATCTTTTTATTTCCCTTTACCTAATTTAAGTAAGTTTAACCAGCAATCTAAGCTAAATTTAGTAGTTTGTTTACGTAATTAGTGTAAGTATGTGTGAAGCGTCAAAAAAATCCACAATATTTCCCCTTCAACACTGAAATAGAAGCACAATGAGTAATTAAATGAGCTATTCACTTTAAAATAAATAAATAAATAAATATGTCCTTACCGTGTCCAACATCAGTCGGCTATAAGGTAAATGTTTACGTTTGTCTTTTTATGTCGACCAACTTCTTCCGTCACCGTCCAACTACCGTCCTGAACACAAAAAACCCTAAAAGTCCGACAAAACCTCAAAAAACATCTTTAAAGAGTAGCTTTGATGTATTTAAAGTCGGACGCAAAAAAAAACCCCTCGAGACTCCGTCTGACGACGCTGCGCACTAGAAAGCGCGAGGCCAGATACGCGCAGGGGCGTGCGCGCCCGGGTGCGAGCGGCGTCAGAAAAGGAAAGGTTATATTAGCACATGCTATTAAGGGTGTTATTGTGCCCACGTTATTACGCTGTTGTGTTACGCAGTTGTGTTTATTCGTAACCATGGAAACGTGGCTATTGTCGGCATTCGTTTCGTTTTGCACAATGTGAAACTACACCTGTGAACATCAACCTCACCATTTGGTTTAATGAGCGGTTACTGTGATGAGCCATGCTGGCCAGTCTCACATCTGCCCTTGGCCTCCATCACAAGCGTCCTGCACACACACACACACACACACACACACACGCACACACACACAGTGTGTGCTATACATGAATAAAGCTAACCACGCACCAGGGATCAGAGCCGAAGTTTAACACGCACAAACACACTCCAAGTCCCTTTGATGACTGAAATATCTTTTTTTTTTTATTGTTGGGGCAATATTCCTCCATATTGCCAGACAACCATATTTTACAGCCTCAGCAAACACACATGGCTGTGTGTGCGCTGACCTATGTTCGCTGACCTATGTGCGCTGTCCGTGCACAGATCCAGGTTTCCTCCTCTTGCCTTCTTTTAAACTGGTTTTAGAGACACTTTTGTCCGAATAAGCAGGTGAACCAGCTGGGTTTTATGACGGTGATTATAAAGTGGACGTCCTGTGATCTCTGTGAAGACCCCTTTCCGTTTTCCTGATGACGTTCCTGAAATAGGTTGGTGATATTCACCATATTGTCTGCAGCTCACCCGACAGGTTTGTCATCTATTCCTGGAAAAAAAAAAAAAAAAAGTTTTTCTAAAGTAGAACAAGCTCTCAATATGCAGCAAATGTATATTTTGTCGTGATTTAAAAAGTAACTTTTCATTTAAAAAATAATAATACATGTTTTCTTAATAATATCTTAATAAAAAAAAAAAAACAAGAACTAGGTTTTCAGTTTTTAATCCATAACAAAAATATAGCAATCTTAAAGTTGAGTTTCGGTAATTAAAATTCAATTCAATTCAACATATAAGTGTAAATACATAAGCTACAGAGAAAATATTGCTTAAAAAGCAGTTTTATAATTGATAACATGACAGAAATCCCCGCGTGCCTGCTGGTTCTTATTTTTTCTGCGGCCAATTGCAGACAGTGGTCTGGTGCGCCCTCTAGCGGAGATACCTCGGAACAGCAGCTTTGACGTTTCTATTTGAGGATGTAAATATAAAACTGGCTCTGGCTGCTTGAGAGGCCTAGTTATAATATTTTCATCCTATTTTATGTTGTTGTCAACGTGTTGAAGGAGGGTTAAAGGTTTTTTATTTATTTTTAAATAAGCGACTTTGTCATGGTCATGCAAATGTGATTGTCAGGATCCGGCTCGCTGGCCCCTGTCACAGCTGCCGGACTTCTCCGGCTCTCACCCTCCCCTTACCTGCTCATCTCATTGTTTCAGCTGTGCCACGTTCCCTGATCAGCCACACCTGTGGCTGAGCTGCCAATCAGCCACACCTGCAGCACTGATCAGCCTCACCTGCTCCTGCTCAGCTAATCGACCCAGCTATTTAAGCTGCAGGCTTACAGAGACTCTTTGCCAGATCGTCGTGTTCTTTTGCCTTTTCATTCCCCGCTCCCAGAACCTTGGCTGTTCCTGATTTGAACTCTTCCCGTGCGATGCCAGATCCCCCACCTGTGGATTTTTGCCGGTAGTCTGTGATCGACCCTGCCTGTTGCTGACCTGCCCTTTTGAGCCTGTTCTTCCCTGGATTTCCTGTTTTGGATTTCCCCAACCTGAGGACTCTCGCCCTGGATTGTTCGCTCCCTGGGAGTTTTGTGTGTCCTGGGTTTCCTGTGCCGGATTGTTGTAAGCATATTACGTTTTCATCCTGCGCACTGGCTGTTTGTTCAGTTTAAATAAACTGTTACCTGCAAATCAAAGAGCGTGCTCTGCATTTGGGTCTTGTGTTAAATGTGTTTTTTGTTGCCCTGAATCCAGCAATCAGCACACGGCTGCGGCTCATCAGCCCATCAGTGGCCGATTAAAGGAGGCTGGCAGCCGGTGCTCACTGCTGGATCGTTCTTGGTTCCTTTTGGTCATAGTCAGGTTTGCCCATGTTCTTGAAATGTGTTGGTTACAGTCACTTCTGTGCTGGTCTAGTTTGTACTCTAGTTTAGAGTCTGTTTTTTTTTTTTTTAAATAAAGGGCTTTTCCGCTGCAGCCCGCCTCCTGAGTCTGCGTCTGGGTCCAGATAAAAATCCACAGTCGTGACAGAACGATCCAGCCAGTATGGACCCAGCAGCCTCTCCTTTTGGCCCGATTGAGAGCATTCAGGTGGGGATCCCTGCCGGGGGTGAGCGGATGGCAGCGATGTTGGCCGGGATACAGCAGACTGTTAACGACATAAACCGCTTTCTCTCCCGGCCAGCTGCTGCCCCAGTGTTCGCCACGTCTGCTCCGAGGTCGCCGCCTGCACCCACGCCCACGTCTGCTCCGAGGTTGGTGCTGCCGCCCACGCCTGCCCCGAGTGCTGGTTCCGCCCCGGTCCTTGCCCTGGCTGGTTCCCACAGTAAGTCTGCTCAAGCGGGTTCTGTTCCAGTCCTCCTGCCGGCTGGACCCACTCCTGGTCCAGCCCTTGCGATGAAGACTCATCCCATGTTGGTCCCGCCATCCGACACCCCTCCTCCCGCCCTGGATGATGGTCGGGGGGCNCAGTGTGTTTTTTGTCCCCTGGCTCCAGCAGTCAGCACGGCTGCGGCTCATCAGCCCATCAGTGGCCATTAAAGGCGGCTGGCAGCCGGTGCTCACTGCTGGATCGTTCTTGGTTCCTTTTGTTCATAGTCAGGTTTGCCCATGTCGTCGTTTTGTTTTGTCTTGGTCACGTTTGCCCATGTTCTTGAAATGTCTTGGTTATAGTCATGTTTGCTCATGTCTTATTAGTCACTTCTGTGCAGGTCTAGTTTATAGTGTCTGTGAAGTTCCTCATTCATCCAGGTCATACTTATCCAAGGTTAGATTTTGTAGGCAACTAGATGTAGAAAGGTTGATCTTGAAGATGGTTCACCTTCTCTCCAGAAGGCTTCTTCAGTTCTAAACTAGTTGGCAGCAGAGCTTGAAAATATAGCCCTTCTGGGCCATTAGCATGCTAATGACCTGGCTGGTCACCTGAGAGTCGTTGGCCTCGTTTCACTTGGGGTGCTTCCCCTTTGTCTGCTGGGTGACATGGTAATGAGTCACCAGGTGTCGTGAAACTGTTTGAACCTTTGGTTTGTTGGCGGAAGAAGTGGAGGACTGCGTTGTAAGTGGGAGATAGGAAGTGCCTGAGCCCGCCACCTCTGTTTAAAGAAGGCTTTTCTAAGTTGACGTGGATGGCTTCCTTGACACCTCTCAAACCAGCGATCTTCTCTGGCCAGTACACGTACGTGGCTGTCCTCAAAGGAGTGTCCGCTTTCTTTCAGGTGTAAGTGTAGTGCTGAGTCCTGTTCTGTCCGTGTTGGGCCATGTCCCAACACGGACAGGACAGGACTCGGCAGTGCACAACGACCCTGCCAACGACTCTCAGGTGACCAGCCAGGTCATTAGCATGCTAATGGCCCAGAAGGGCTATATTTTCAAGCTCTGCTGCCAACTAGTTTAGAACTGAAGAAGCCTTCTGGAGAGAAGGTGAACCATCTTCAAGATCAACCTTTCTATGTCCAGTTGCCGACAAAATCTAACCTTGGATATCTAGTTTATAGTCAGTTTTTTTTCCCCTCCTACTGGAGCGCTCTTAGTTTTTTGCAGAACGCCCAACTAAGGGGTCTTTTTTCCCGCTGCAGCCCACCCCGAGTCTGCGTCTGGGTCCAGATAAAAATCCAGTCGTGACAGTGATCAATACTCCCACAACCGTGTAATTGTGATGAGCATCATTTCCCCATGACATTTATTAAACACAAATCAAAGGGTATCACAACACCAGAAAAGTAAAAAAATAAAATGCAAAAGTTTTGTTTCAGTTTAGATGATTTCCACACAACAACAGTTCATTTCAGCTGGTTGCAATAAATTATCAAAACACAAGGGAATAAGAAGAGCGCATTTTTGATGTTCTCGCAGAAGGAGAAGTGCGATGGCCTTGCTGGATTGCAGCTCTCAAAGGACTGGTTTGGCCACCCCTGGTCTAAATGTTCATCTTCTTTTAGAATTACAAATAACATACAAAATGTAAATGAATTTATCACCACCACTCACCCTGAGTCTTCAGCATAACTACTGCCTTTGGGTAAACAATGACTGTAAACACACCACTAATATACTCAGAATGACCAACAAGCTGCTAATTTAGCTTAAGGGAACTATTTATTAATCAGAATGGCTATGGATAAATACGGTTTTGGTCTCTTTCACGCAAATTGGCACTCTGCTTTGGCAGGATCAAGTTTTTAAACACAACAAAGCAAAATCCTGGAATTTACTCTGGAATAAACTGAAGTAGGACTAATCCTTCTGCTGCTCCAGAATCAAGTCTGACAGCACGTTGATGTCCCTCTCTGCCGGGTGACACTGCAGCACCAGCACCACCATGTTGTCCTGGCCGGCGAACACCTGACAGAGCTGCTCTCTCAGGCAGGCTGTTTCCTCCGGGTTCCTGTCGGCATCCGGCGCGCCGAACTGCCTGGGCCGGTCCCAGCTTTGAGCGCTTCCTGCCTCGGCGTTAGCTGGCGTTCGGTCGCGGAAGTTCAGAACCTCGGTTTGTGAGTGAGGAGGTCTGGAGCTCTGTAAGGCTTTGGCCATGCCGGCAAAAGAGTGGCTTCCTGGGTGTGGATTACTGAATAAAAACGACAAGATCAATAGAGATTCTTAAAACATCCATCCAACTGTGTCTAATACCTGTGATTTAAGCGCAGGAAATCATTCAGGTGTGGTCCTCCTCTTCCTAGAGGGTCGTCCGGCACCATGAAATGATCCCCAACAAATGTATACTGAAGAAGTCTGGAGAGAATAAAATACTTCAGTCATTCCACTAAATGAAATAAAACTTCTTCCAGGAAGTTGGCTTTTACACTGTAGAGCCGAATCGGGAAGCTACGCCTTCCTCCTGACAGGAATAATTCAGGTTCTGCTTCCTACTTCCCGCCACTGCGCAAAAGAGAAGCTGAAGTGATGAGCTCACACCTCTTTTTGATGATGTCCCTCCATGCAGGCGAATCATTCAAGAGGTCTCTGAGGTTGTCGTTAGTCACGATCACCCCGTCTGTCTTCTGTGCATGATGCAGCATGAATCTGTGGGGAAAGGCCAAAAGGCAACTGAGCACAGAGTGGACTTCTTGGAAACACCTTGGGGAAAAGGTTTTTTTAACCTAGATAAGTAAATTTCTGGTTATAAAGGTTCTTTTTATTATATCCTGCACGTTAAATCGATGTGGTTTTAACGTGCAAATTAATGCGGGATGTGGCAGATTACCTGTCATCGTAGCAGCTGATCCTCTTTCCCTGGACCTCTCTGGAGGGGGTGTAGGAGAGCAGCCCCAGCCGCTGTAGCTCGGTCAGATAGTGCTGTTCTAAGACACCAAAAGACGAAGACAATCCGTTTTCAGTCGAGGACATGACTCAAACCACACGACCAATGTAGCTAGACAGCAATGAATCCATCGCTGTGGTTAAAACAGTGGGCTACCTTTCGTTTTGGAGTCATTCTTCTGCCTCCACTGCGGCAGGAAAGCGGTGATGCGGCGATGGCCTTGGTCCCAAAAGTGCTGGACGGCCAGAGCGATTCCACGGCAGGAGAAGAAATGACTCAAACCGTGACTGCAGAAAAAGGAGCAAATCCAGTCAAGCTTTCCGGGAGCATCAGCCCTTCAACAATGACTATGACAAATAAAGAGCCTGTTTGCATAAATAATTACGACTGACAGTCTGGGGCCTCCTCTCATTGGCTCTTGCTTCTGGTCAATATCAACATTTCAAATATTTATGGTTGAAAATGCAATATGACCTTTATCCCCCTCACCTCATGGCTACGTTGCTCCCGTCGATGATGATGGGCCTCAGGCACGGGTCTCCAGGCCCGTCTGTCAGCTGCAGATCAAAGGGAGTCTGCAGGCCTTCCAGGAAGCGCTGCTCCCCGGTCACCACCACCGAGGAGGCGCTCGCGACTCCTCGGCGTTCCTTTGCTCTGGGAGTCAGCGCGTCCTTCCCGGTCAGGACTGAGGACTGAGGGGCTCGGAGGGCTTGTTTTGCAGAGTGGGGAAACTGGGAGGGTTTTTTCTTGATGCTGGGTTGGTTGGGCTGGTGTTGTGCGGAGCCAGCGTGCGTGGGGTCCAAGGACGAGGAGTAGGTCGACATCGGTGGCCCTTTGACCTCTGGAAGGGTGTTTTGGTGTGGAGCTTGTAATTTAGAAGGGTGCTTTTTCTTTGAGGTACATTGATTCACAGTAAACTGGTCGTCAGGTTTGTTGCTCCAGTCAAACACATCTGCCTGGCCACTCTGCTTCTTCGGCTCAGCGAGCCAGGCTTGGTCAGCAGCTCCTCTTTCTCCTGAAGGCACTAAAGGTTCATCTTCTCTTGTTCCACTCTCTGCCGGTCTAAAATTTGGTCCCTCTTTCTCCAGAACCACATCATCTATTTCTCTGGGTCCCTCCCACAACATGTCCGGCAGGTCTTTCTTCTCGTCCTTCTGGAGCTCCAGGAGCAGATGGTGAGTGGAGCGATTGGGCAACATGTTGTAGACTTCGGCCACTTTCTGCTCCGCGTACCCACAGCTGACTGCAGCTTTCTTCAACACTCCCCAGACAAAGTCTTCCTCATGTTCCTCCTCCTGTCTTCTGGCACTAGAAGCCTCTATGTGAGCATCGCTCGTGCTTCCTTCTGCACCTTCTCTGATCTCTCCATTCGTTAATTCCAAGCTTTCGCCCGCTGCTGTCGGCTCCCGGTCGTCTCTGTGCTCTGTCTCACAAGGCCGGTTCTGCTCTCCTTGGCCCGGGGTGATGCCGTCTTGGTTTGCTTGTGCTGCCTGCTCCTCCCGGTCGTTGCGATCCTGCTCTTGCTGAACCAAGTCCAGTATCTGCGAGGCCTCTTTGGGTCCCGTCCTGGCAAGCACTCGTTTTACGACATTCTCTGTGTACCCCATGGCTGTGAAGAACTTCAAAAGAAGCAAAAACTGTAGTTCCTCTTCGTCCTCCTGCCTCGGCTCCTCTATCCCCGGGGGGTACATCGTGGGCTGTTGCTCCAGCTGATCTTGGTCTCCCAGTTCCTGTGGGAAAAGTCTTTCTTCAGTGCTCTCTGCGCTCTCCTGTAAATCTGCAGGCAGGTCGTCTTTGATTGCAGGGTCTCGGCTTGAACCCGTGGTCATCCCTTTGTCCCACCGGGAAGTCGTACCGTCCCATTTCTCATCCGAATGCCTGTCTGACGCTCCCCTTTCATTTCCAGCCGTTCTGGAGTTCCTTCCCAGCCCTGATTCTCTGACCAAATCCAGTAGGACCTCCTTCACTGCCCCGGGGAGGACCAGCAGATCCAGGATGTGCCTGTCATCCCACTTCTCCACCAGAGTTTTAAAGGCCCGGCGTGAATCCAGAGACTCGCCGGAACCTCTTTCACCCGGTTCGCTGCTTCTGGACTGTGTGCACTCGTACTTCTCCACCAGGTCGGTGATTAGGGAGTAGGCTCGCACGACTGGCTCCGCAAGGCCCGATATAAGCAGGTAGCCCATGGTCCCGACCTGATTTGACAAAAAGACAGTAGAGTTTAGCATTCATGGCAAAATTCAAGCAACTTCCAGCTTGTTTCTTGGAATGAACGGTAAAAACGGCACAAGTGTTGAATAAAAGCAGTGTAAGTTCCCTGAGTTTCATGTTTGTGGTCCACAGAGTTGCATCACAACACACACATGAAATTTCAGCACAGCAAGAAGAAAGATGGAACAGGAGACTGTCGTTGTTGTTGCAACATCCAGAATAAGGAGACATCCCAGGTTATGGAAAAGGGGGATGCTGGAGGGGGCCAGGAGATGGACTCAGAGGGGGCGGGGCTTCCAATCTGAGACTAATGTAGTATCTGAAGCTATGCATCCATTCTCTGTAACTCTGTAAGAATTCAACTTGTTTTTCAGCTATGTATTCATTCTCTGCAGGCCATAGAACTCTGCAAGGCCTTGACATTGAGTTGACTTGTTCCAGACATCCCGGTACCGTTTCACAGGTGTCCTGTGCCTCCTGAGATCTGGACAATGCCGTGGGCTCATGGGGGATGCCTTCCTCCTTCGCTCTCCTTACTCCATTTCAGCAGGAGTTGGGCGGTTGTCAGAGAAGAATGGGTTTCACAGGTGCTCCATGCTTCCTGTTATCTGGACATGCCATGGACTCATGATGGACGCCTTCCTCCTTCCTTCTCCTTCATCCCTTTCAGCAGCAACTGGACTCTATACCATGTATGGTTTGAATTCAGTGAAGAATGTGTTTACTGGGTGGTATATAAGGCCGCTACTGGAATAAGTTAGGAGGAGATCTTCACCATCAGGACCACCAGAGCTCCCGCGGGCCTGATTGACGCCGACTTCTCCCTCCAATAAACAACTCTTTAAACCAAGTCGGCGTCTGCGAAGATTCTTTCCTCATCAACACATCTCGGCTGTCAGCAGAAGAAATTCACCACACTAACCTACCCAGATACTAAAAGCACTCACCATGATTTGTGCAGAGGTGTTTCTTATCAAGGAGTCTATGAACAGACCTCTGGCGCCGCAGAAGACGCAGTGAAGGACGGCGGGATAGGAGACCTCCTGCTGCTCCTCCTGGTTTACGACTCCCTTCACAAACAACTGCAAGACAGTTTGGTTGTGCACATTTATTGACCTGTCGACCGTCGACCACCTCCCCTTTTAGTGTTCAACAACGAGCCACCACAAACAGCTGCAGGCTCACTTTGGCAGCTCGCACGCCGTTTTCCTGCCCCTGCAGTTTCAGCCATATTTGCCCGTCGCTGGCAGGAGACACTTCCCGCTCCCCGATGTCAAACGCCACCCCGAAAATCCGCTCCACGGTGCCGTGCAGCGAGGTCAGCGACCCGCGGAGCATCCCGGCGCAGGCAAACTCATCCACCACCTCTGCTGCGCCTGCTCCGCCTCCTCCACCACCTGCATCGCTGCGCTCGGCCTCCATCTTTAAATGGCCATCAACTGTTTGAACATACTGGAAAGAAAAGGATAAAACTAATCATATAACTGTAATTTCTGAGCATTTTTCCATTCTTTGGAGTTCAGGCTCTGGGTTTTTGTCAAATGTTTATCGCCAATAAATAAATATATATGTATATATATATATATATATATATATATATATATATATATATATATATATATATATATATATATATATATAAAGTTTAATTAAGTAGTAATAATAATAGCTTAAATTGTCTAAGTTCTGCATATAAAGAGTAACCTACATGGTTCAGAGGCAGTAACACCATAAAAGGTGAAATGGAAGTACTAGACTAGATCTAGCATCAAAACACTTTTTAATCAGCCTGAATCTGAATGTTAACACTTATAACAGGACATTTTAAAAAAGAGGATTCAGAATTATGATTTTAAATCAGCACAAATACAGAAAACTCTCGGAAAACTCAACCAAAACGTTCAGTTTCAAGCATGTAAACAAATGAAGTCCCCACAGTTAGCAGGAACGTCCATATATTTAGATTCAGCTGCTTTATTATGCTGTAATATGCGTTTCTTAAGACCAATAGACCAAATATGCCAGTCTGCTACATTATCGCACATCAAAATGACCTTGATGAAACATTTTAAGCCGTCGAGGCATAAAAACAAATTTGTGCCATGTTCTTACTCGAGGCCACCGCGCGTCTTCCAAGTTTCGATTCTTCCGAAGTCGCCAAAAGTCGCCAGCGGCATCGACGGTTCCCAGACGGAGCGGCCGTCGTCGAGACTAAAGTCGGGGATCTGACGTCTTTTCTGGCCACCAGGAAGTCGAAGCACCGGCGCTGAGATCCAGAGATCAAACCGAAACCAAAGCGGCGCACAGGCGCTTCTGGGCGGACGCGTTTCTGGCTCTGGATGCGAGCGTCGCTATCTGGGTGAAAACCTGAAAACCCCCCCGCAAAAATGTGACTCTCCAATAAGCCAGCATTTCCAGGCATTCGTCCTTTGAAGTTTTCAGGAGCACTCCAGCTCTCTCCGCGCGTTAACTTTGAGCCGACACATTTTCAGAAACGTGTTTTTGCTTTAAAATGATGACCCTTTTAATGTTAGGAAACACACGGAAGGCAAAGGGGGATTTCCAGTGACGTCAGAAGCGGGGTTGTTTTTAAGTTTGTTTTAAAGGAGCAGTCCGTCACGTTTATATTAGCCTTCTCTTCTCCTTTAAAGGTGTTTTCATCTATTTCTGAAGCTTCAAACATCAAAGCAACAAAGCACCTCTGCAGCATATCCGAACTCTGCTTAGTCACAGTCTCCTTTACTTAAACTTGTCAATTGTTTGTTTGGCACATTTTTTTCTACATTTCTTAAATACATTTAGTCCTTTGCAAGCAGCAACAAAACAGGGCATTTTCTAAGTTGTGACAAACACCCAAAATGAAATTAACAAAACAAAGCAGAGAACCCCCCCCCCCCCCCCCCCCGAGTTCCAGTTCTCCTGAAGCAGAAGTAAAAGTGAAGTTTGACGGATTTCATGTTTTACTTCTGCCTTCGCTCTGTTGGTTGAAACAGTCCAAGAAGGAGTAGGAGAAGGTTTGGTTTTGTTTTAAAAAAGCTACTTTCTGACGGAACGATGAGGAAAGACAGAATATCTCAAAGGGTGAGTCGTAATCAAATCGAATCCTAAAAATTCTGACAGGCATTTGAAATCTGATGTTATTGGAAGTGGATAAATGATTCCACCGGGGGAGGGTTTTAAGACAAATCAGACAGAAGATGCATTTAAGTGAAGTAGCAAAACAGCCTGTGGAAATGTAGCTGAGGTAAAGATGAATTCAAAGAATCATGTTTCCTGTAAATCAGAACACAGCTTCCAGGCAAAGGTGCCTGAGCTAAAAGAGCTTCTGATAGGACAGCTGAGGAGTGAGTCACCTGTAGGTGGGACTTCAGATCCTGCATCTAACCACAGCCAATATACGACGGCACAAGAAATTACACCTGGACAAACGCTGTGAAGCATAATCTGAGCAACAAACTACAGAAAGCATCCCTCGTCACGACTACAGGTAATATACAAATCAGTAAGCCTGGTAAAATTTAGCACAGAAATGAAGATAGCAAGCCAGGAAATTATAAATAAGTCATTTAACTGGTAATCTGGTGAGGCTAGCTACTGTGCTAGGAGGTTAGCCTGTGTAATAACTTGCTTCCTGGCTCGAAGAAGTGTCTTGCTTCTAGAAATACATAAATAAAACTTGAAAAATGAGTCTATTCTGTTTTTCAATCACTGAAATATCAGATACGAGTCAATTTGTGTATTCAGTTTGTGAGCAAGTTTGCATTATATTTGAGCAAACTGAGCCTTTAAATTGATTCTAGACACCTAAAGCAATCAAATGTATATCAGAAATGGGACATTTGTCTGGGTGGAAAGGGGAAAAAAAAGACATTACTGATGAGTAATCACTGCACTTGCGCCTCCAGTGAGTTATGGCGCTCTCCAGTCGTGATCCTCAAGGGCTGATTGATGAGTCCACCCTGACGGACTGGGAGGTGATTGGCTCTGGTGGGTTCGGGCAAGTCAACAAAGCCCGACACAAGCGGTGGTGTTTCGACGTGGCTGTTAAACTGCTTCACTACGACGACGGGTAAGTGTGGCAATTCCTTCTTTTTGCCGCAGTGAGCTGTGAACTTACTGACGATGCCTAGCGGACCCACAGGAGCAGCCAGGCTCTGCTGCGCGAGGTCAAGATGATGCGCGAGGGAAGCAGCCCTTATGTCATCCAGGTCCTCGGGGTCTTCAAGGGTCGACGCCCCTCCAGTCAATCGAGCCAGCTGGGCCTGGTCATGGAGCTGATGGAGAGAGGTTCGCTCGCATCCCTGCAGGTGGCGTTGAAGTACTTTAATACCTTTAGTAGACAGTTTGTTGATTAACCTAATCAAAAATAATTCATTGTTATTTAAACTTTTGGGCAGCTAGTGCACATATTGGTTAAGCCTTTAACGTGGCCATCACTGACCTTGCCGGCCACATCAACGTGTGACCTCCTAAATGTGAACAGCAGTGCTGTATATTTGCATCTGTGTTAGCTAGCTGCTAATGCTGAGCATCACCTCATATTTACTCATCAGGCAACTCTATGTGAAACACCACCCTGGCCCCTGGTCTTCCGACTAGCCCACCAAGTAGCTCTAGGTATAAACTTCCTCCACAGTCTGACTCCTCCCCTCCTCCATCTGGACTTGAAGCCCAGCAACGTGCTGCTGGACCCCTTTCTCAATGCCAAGGTGAGGCTTTCACGGAAGGCCGGACCCACACCACAGCCTGAGAGTGTTTAAAAAAAGTGACTTGAGAAACAAGTGACTGAATACTGAAAATGCCTTTTCTTCTAAATGCTTTGCAGTTTCACTTCCCTCTTCTCCTGTTGTTGCCTTTCCTCTCGTTTCTGACTTCATCCTTTCCCACCAACATCCTGTCCTTTCCCCTCATTCCTCCAGCTCACAGATTTTGGCCTTGCCAAATTTTACCATACCCATACCAAACCCGGTTCAAGGAAAGACGGAGGCGAGGGGGGGACCACAGGCTACATGCCCCCGGAGGCGTTTGACCTGACGTACAAGCCCACGAAAGCCTCTGATATCTACAGGTAAGGCTAATCTTTTTGTGTGAAAATCATCTCCTATATAAATATTCTATATAATTGTCACTGATCAGCAGTGGTGATAGATGAAAGTGGTAAAATGTAATTTCCATTTCAGTTACGCAATACTCTTATGGTCCCTCCTTGCGTGGAAGAAGCCATATGAAAGTGAGTGACAATTTCACCGTGCCTGGACTGGTCAGGATTTTACACACACACACACACACACACACACACACACACACACACACACATATATATATATATATATATATATATATATATATATATATATATATATAATTATTTATTTTGATATACCAGTAAAAAAAAATAATCCATGTCTGCAGGTGTGGCTTCCTGCCTTGTGCGATTAAAAATCCCACAGGGTGAGCGCCTGTCCCTGAAGGAGCTGAGGAGCTGGTCGCCAATGCCGGAGGGGTTTGAAGGTTTGATCAACCTGATGAAGAGATGCTGGGACACAAACCCCAGCCAGAGACCGACATCTCTAGGTAAAAGAGACTACAGCTCTTCTGTCTGAGAGGATGAGGAAGGTGGCCGTTTGAAGTGTGCTGGCTTCACCTCCTGCTTCTGCTGCCTTCTGCAGAATGTGCCACTGAAGCAGAGACGATGTTTCTCCGACACAAACGCGAGATTGTTGATGTGGTCCATCAGGTGTTGAAAGAAATGGTAACGAGCTGAGTTGCTCATAACCTTTCTGACGCAACCTAGCAGTTAGCGCATCCCTGTCTAACTCACGCTTTTGTTCTTCTTCCGGGATTCAAAAAAACCCACCGCAGCAGTGTCATCACCATGGAGATTTGGGTCTGTTTTCAGATTTTCTTTTTCGTAATCTGGTACTCTACGGGATACTGGAGGGTTAAAGTGAACTATCTAAATGAGCAGGCATCCGTGACTTTGCAGATACTTTTTCCTGAAATTTGAAGCTACTTTTACGTAATCTTAACACTCAGTTATGTAGGATTTGGCGAGCAATAGATGCAGCGATAGATGTCTTGCTCCTAAATTAAAAAAGAAGATTGCTTATCATACTGTTTGCCTCAGTGGTCTGACCAATATCTTCTCCCTGTGAAAAGTTTAAGATCTTTTAATTTCTTTCCCTTCGCAGGAAACGCAGCAAATGGCATAAATGTTCCGACAGGACGTCCTCCTGTTCAGGTGAGGCCCTTCTTTTATGCCTCGGAAGAGGGTTAAAAAGAGAAAAGTGACGACAGCAGTGACTTTCTAGTGAGTGAAAGTCTTTGCCACGAGTTGGTCAATGCTGTAGTGTTTTTGCTGCCCTGGCAAAAGGCTACCTTCATCACTTCCTGTCAAACGAAGGGAATTTTTAGCACTAAAAGTGTAGCCGAGCAACCTCAAACTCCATGAAATGCCATTATGACTGGACCCACTGACCCGAAATGTTGAAATTATAAAGTTTTAACTCCCCAGATCAGAAGACCTCAATTATCTTCTTCCCTGTATTTAAATTTAAAGCTAATAGTTGTGTCATCAGGACTTTTCCATCCTGTTTTTGTAGGAGGAAGCTGGTGTTTGGACTGGAAACCAAAGAGACCTGAAAGGTGAAAGGGCAAGCTCATTTTGAGAGCTAACTTAGCCAGCTTAGGTCACAAATGTGACAGCTGTTGACCTTTTCACTTTGAGGTCAAAGTCCAACTCAACTTTCAGACGTTTCTGATACCGACTCGGCGACCAACCACGTGAATCCGTCCTCCGGCGATCCTCCACCGTCGGCTCCCTCAACTCCAGGAAGAACCGAAGAATCTGGCCAGCAGGCCCAAAGTCACGCTGAGCCACAGGCCCGGAGCGCTGAGGATGCTCCTGCTGCAGCTTCGCAGAGGCTGCCCTCGAACAGTAACACAGCTAAGGTTGAGGTGTGTGTGCCAAAGGTTTAACTTTCTTATGCTGGGAGAGCTTTCACTGGAGCAACACAAACTGTTCCCACTTTTTTTACAGCGACAGTTTTCCAGTCCCGACCCACCCCTCGGTAACCCCACGCTGGAATGCGGACTGACCATCAACAAGAGCGTTGTGACTGGAGTGCAGCACGGTAACTACAACGTCATGAACATCAGCCTGACACAGAGGAAACACCATCCAACGCCGCCATTTAGCGTGTCGTCGAGGCAACGAGGGGGAAACAGGAAAACACCAGGGAACCCCAGCTAAGCTTCTCCTCTGTGCTGGTGTCATTTCTATTATTTTGGTCGGAGCTATAGTTTCTAATCTGGAAGACAACATGATTTAATGATGAAAGAAATACCTGTAAATGAATGAGCTGTTTTATTTTTTTAAATATCAGTGTATGAAATCAATTATTGTTGCAACTTCTTCAGATGTGATCAGCAGTTTTTGGTCTAAAAGCAAAGTAAATAGATCCGTTAGCTGCGCCAGTGTGCATTTTATAAGTTAAATATGAATAATTTAATAAATATATTTCGACTCCACTTTTTTTGTTTGTCTTTTACTTCTTATTGTGATCGTGTGAAGCTTCAAGACACTGTTGCTTGGAGCTGTGGCCATTCATCAATATGGTGGAGATTAAAAATTCATGTGGAGCAAAGAAATCTGAGTTTAAAACCGCCTGTTCCGGCCTGGACTCCGTTTTGTCCTCCCGACACTGTTCTCCAAACGGCTGCCACAGATCTCTGCTGCGAGCCAGGATGTTGACGCTGGTCTGCTGCGGCGGTCAGCTGTGAACTCGACGGGCTTCTGGCGCTGCATCCCTGCGCTGCCCAGCCTCCATCTGCTGCAGGACCCAAGGCACGGCGAGGCGCTCTGACAGGCCCGCGCAGCGTTTGGGGGTTTGCTTCTGTTTCTCTATCGACAAAAACCACAATTCTGACACTTAAAATTGACGATAGGTGATGTGCTAGATTCTAGAAGCGTCAGCGCTGCGTTGTTGATGTTTCTGTATGTTTTTGTGATCGTGGATACACTTAAAACCACACAAACGCACACAAACGCACACAGTGGGGATGGAGGCTATTTCCAGCACAACCTGAGAATGATTTACTGAGAATACAAGAGATAACATGTACTTCAACTTCCATTTAAAAGCAATGGTATCTGTGGAAGTACAAAGTATGTATGAGTTTCTGTTTAATGGAGACAATCCGATGTGAATNNNGGGGGGGGGGGGGGGGTGATTTTATTGTCTATTTCTGGAGCAACAACAAATATAAACATATGAACATTTGAGTTTTCGTTGGCAGAGTTGGTCGCCCAATTTGTTCCTCCAAATTGTTCTACATTTTAAACATAAGAATGAAAATAATTGGAATGATCTGTTGAACAAGAATTTATATACATCATCGTCAAATCAAAATATTATACAAAAATACGAAATCCTTTATTTGCTGAGCAGACAATATTAATACTAATAATAATCATTATAATCATGATAATAGATAACTGTAAATGTATGCAGATCACACACAGATTAACTCACCAAATCACATGAATCTCATGCCTGTGCGCGCACTGAGAGTCAAACTGTGCGCGCGTTTGACATTTAAACTAATTCAGTGAAAACTTGCAATACAATGTTCTGTATCACCACCAGGGGGCGCTGCTCGACGTAACATGCCCGGCGGACGTCTGTTAGCAAGCGTGGACGATGCACGAGCGTGGAGTGAGTAAATGTGAGCCATAAAAGTGCAACGGAAATGGAAAATACATTCAGGAGTATTTGCTGCATAGTGGATGTTCACCTGATACCGAAAAGCATCAACACGCTTTGATGATTTTTTTTTTTTTTTTTTTTTTTTTACACCCTCCTCTCCTTATTCATACATCCCTCCTAGATTATTGTCTACAGGAGAAAGACCAGGAACCCGGAGAATGTGGAGTACTTCCACCCTCCCATCAGGTTGCCCCTCTCCAGTTTGAGGTAAGCTTTGTCCCCTCTCTCCATCATCACTAGCCCAGCGTTGGTGGCGGCTTCTCTGGTTACATCCTGATCACCTGCGAAGGCTGAAATCACTGGCCAGCCATTGAGAACCAAGCTTACCTGAGAGAAACAGGAGGGAATAGAATAGTTTGAAAATGTTCTGTTTCTGTTCTGCTTTGTTTATTTGGAGCATAATCTTTAAAGGAAGGCATCAAATCCAAAGAGAATGTCAATAAGCTTTTAGCATGTGTTAAAATAGCAGAACGCAAAGATGCTCACTTGGATTGTCTGCCGGTTGTAGACTTTGACAACGTGGAAGCTGAAACTG
The DNA here is from genome assembly GCA_016586285.1 of Arothron firmamentum. NCBI lineage: Eukaryota > Metazoa > Chordata > Actinopteri > Tetraodontiformes > Tetraodontidae > Arothron > Arothron firmamentum. The sequence goes on along the minus strand of BJFM01004791.1, from coordinate 8,230 downwards.
TACACTCCTTTTCTAGGAGCCACGAAGATGCTGGTTGCTGGATCAAAATGACTGCCAATGTTCACCAGGACCTGGAGATACAAGCAAACAGCGCCCCCTTCGGTTCGCTTAGGAACCTACATTCTTAAACCATGGGAAGACAAAGACACCCACCTGGTCAAAGTAGATGGTCATGGTGCGGTTGCTCATCTCTGAGGGTTCATGGTTGGTGTTGCGGATGGCCGAAAACGCCACCCGGCCGGTGCCCGACCTCACGGACATGCCCAGAGCGTTGCCCGATGGTTCTGCAGATGGGGTGGAGTCGCACACCACCAAACATTTCCCCTCCAGCATGATGGGTTCTGTGTCATTCTGGCCGCTGACCTCGGTGGGCCTCCAAAGAACCAGGAGCAGCAGTCCGACAGAGACTGCGCGGCTAGGACGGAGGGTCGGGCGTGGACACGGCATCGTTCAAAAACTCCGGCGGGTTGTAGGTGTAGCTTCTTGTGTTGGCTGGCTGTTGTCTTCACGCTGATGCTGTCGACAATTTCTCACATCCCAGAAGGACAGTCAGTAATTCAGGTCCTCCTTCACCTCGATCAGTGATGTGTGGCACCAAAGCACGACGTCGACGTTACGATGGCAGCCTTCCCATAACAGCTTGCTAAAGTTGTCCTCAGGGCCGCCGGTCCGAGCAGGTGGAAGCTGGGAAGACATCAACTGTTATTCCTCACATCACCGCCTCAGCTTCCAAATTCACATGTCAAAGCTGTGGGCCAGTGGGCGGGACCTCTGCAACCTCCAATGAGGTGACAGCACCTGCAACGATGGTCGGCGGACCGACGGGGGTCGATGGTCTGCTACCCCTGCATTGGAATGTGAACTGAAGTTCTCTTCATCTGCTGCTTTAACAACAAAAGCAATAAAAGCAGCTGAGATGAGCAAACGCGAGCGAGCCCGTGAGGGTTTAAGAGAAATGAGAGGAGCAGCGAGGCAATAATCTGGCCAGGCAGATCTCTGTGTGAGTCACACCAGCTGCATCCAGGAGGAGAGGACAGCAGATGATGGTGACCCCACCACCTGGTTTCACTCTAACTGCTCTCACTTTACTGGTGATCAGAAAGGTTGCAGCTTCAGCCACATTGATCAACCGACCTTCCTGCATCTCTCAAGTCAACCCCAGGAGCAACTTTTAAGCAGAACGTTTGGGAATCAAAGAATATTTCAGCTGAGACAAAACTCACCTGTGACTTTGATGGTCAGCTCTGCAGAGACATGAAGATCGCAGGTTCACCAGAGTTCCAGGACACCGTCAGCCTCATCGGACCAGCTCTCTCTTTCCTCCACTCTCCCTCTCTCTCTCTTACATCATACGCTTTGCAGCCCTCCTCAGCCTCCCTGCTGCCTTTGTTTTTCCGTCCTCCTCCTCCTCATCATCTTATTTTATACCTCGGATAATCACACCGCTGACCTCAGAGCCAAACACTTTTATAGCAAATCAACTCCTACTTCGCACCACTTTTATGGCCTCGCAGACGTTAAGAAAAACCACGATTACAGCACTAATTACACCAAAGTAAATTGAGAATATTTAAGAAGTATATGACAAAAAAGACAAACTTAGGAATTAAATTATGTTTTGAGAAGCTTTCAAGGCTCTGATTTCCACTTTAAACAACCAAAACACAAAGCAATAAATCATTACAGTTTGTCTATTACAAAAGAAAGCATGAATAAATGAGTCTGTTTTAAAAATTATATAGTGCATGGACATATAAGGATGCAGAAGTTAGTTGTGGTTTCTTAAGCATCTTTTTATGTCCGGTGCTTCTGCAGCAAGGATGCATTACCTTGAGGTTACATGCAAAGTGTGGGTGTGCTTTGTACGCCGTGTGCTAGTTACACTCAGATGCCAACGCGCGCGCGCGCGCGCGCGCACACACACACACACACACACACATCCTTTGAATGTGTCAGAATGTGCTATCCTGAAGTGTGGTTAAATACTGCCCTCTTCTGGCCAATTCTGGAATTGCACTCTAGCCCTGTGGTGAGAGAATGATTTCCTGGAAGTACTTACACTAACCGGCCAGTAGGCGACAGTATAAACCACCACTGACATGCAACTGTGGCAACAAAACCACGCATCCGTTGCAATTTGCAGGGAAAGTGGCTTTTAAAATCCTATTTGTAATAAATACAGTTACGCTCTATGTGTCAGCAAGTGCTACTTTATATGGTGTGCTGAGGTGCCTGCTGCAAGGTACCATATGGTCACCTTTGACCTTGAAAGCCTCTCTGATATCCTAGTTTTGTACTTGCACATCACGTCAGTGTAATTGTAGGTAATATGAATAATTCTTTTGGCCGTCATCTGCATAAAAAAGTAGAAACAGAATGCCTTTAATGCTGCCCCACACTGATACTTTGGTTAACCCTGAACTTACCTATGAACTTTAGTCACTTATTAACCTACACTGTGTTTATGAGATCAAAAAATATTTCCTGTTTACAGTGAAGGGGACATCTGAGCCAACATTGAGCCCCTGACAGCCAAACCTCTGCTCCTGCCGCTAATGTCCCAAGGAGCATATTTGTAATGCAGATCTTCCACATTCCTGGTGTTGCCTGTGTCTGCTTTAGGTGTGTTGTGAGTGGAAAATGTAAGAGCTCAAACACCACGCCTGTGAAGACACACTCCCTCCCCGTGTGAGCTGCTATCATGAACCACATAAACACTCTAATCTTGCAAAATGTCTCGTTCTGCTGACGGGGCTGCTAATGCTACCTTTTACCGTCACTGCAGGCCTCTCATCCATGCAAGTGTTTCCAGTAGAAGAGACGGACAGATGGACAGACAGTGTTGATGGAAGGCTGGGCTGATGAGTAACTGTTGACATGACATTTTCCTGTTCCACTGCCTGTCCTATAATTCAGAAAGTAGCCGAGTCACCTGCTTGTTTGTGACAGACGGTGAGCGGCTGGCTCAGGTTCAGGTTCAAAGGGAAGCAGCTGTAACGAAGGTAAATATAAGAGCTTTTCTTTTCTATAAAGTCATAGAAGTGGACAGAGCTTTAATCTGGAATAAAATGTATTCATATACTCAGTCTGGGTTTGGATTTTCCACCAAAAGTGTTGGCACTTTTCAACAACTCAAAAAGATCTTAAATTTGGATTAAAGCTGCTGCTCTGGTCTGGTCTGACAGAAGAATAAATGATATACATTTTAATCAGGATCAAGGTGATAATCATGTGTGAATCTGGATTGGTTTATATGTTTACCTGCCCAAAATACTCAAAACATTTACATATTTGGACAAAACATGCCATTATGGATGATCTTAAGGACAAAATGACCTTTTTTTTAGATTTTAATGCTACATATTAAAGACTTTGTGTCCGAGTTCAGAATTAAAATGAGCTGATTGTTTTGCTGACATGAGCTTTGTAGCTTGACTTTGACTCTGGGGTGAAGCGATTTACTTTTGTTTTTACATCTGGATCTTGACACGGATGATGAACTTTACCTTATAACCCAGATCTATCATGGTTTAGCTTCTGGATTACACGCTGCAAACCAGTTATACTGCTATCACATGCTTCCTCAATCGCAGATCTTCCCTCTGAGGAATAACTGACTTCCTGTTTCCAGCTGTGCTTCTGCAGATAATGGCCTCCTCAGCCATGTTGTCAGAGAAACAGTTCCAGTGCGCCATCTGCCAGCAGGTGTTGGCCGACCCGGTCACCACTCCATGTGGCCATAACTTCTGTCAGGCCTGCATCCGAAAAACGTGGGACAGCAGTGAAGTCTGTCAGTGCCCCACCTGCGGGAGAACCTTCAGGAGCCGACCTGAGATCAGCATCAACGCCGCCTTCAAGGAGCTGGTGGAGGCGTTCAGGATCCTGATGGTCTGCTCCCCGGCTCCGCCTCCGTCTGCGGCCGAGCCAGGCGAGGTGGTGTGTGACGTCTGCGCCGCCACGTCCCTGCAGGTGAAAGCCGTCAAGTCCTGCCTGGTCTGTCTGACCTCGTACTGCCAAGCCCACCTGGAGCCTCACGAGAGAGTCGCCACTTTGAAGCTTCACAAGCTGATCACTCCGGTGAAGAACCTCCCCGACCGGATGTGCAAGAAGCACGAGAGGCTGCTGGAGGTGTTCTGCAGGGACGAGCAGAGGTGCGTGTGCCAGTTCTGCACCGAGACGGAACACAAATACCATCATTCAGTCTCCATAGAGGACGAGAGCGCAATCAGGAAGGTACAGGAGACCGGTCTGAAACCAGAGAAAACCAGATTGGTCCCGCGTAAAGACCGCAATGATAAAATCCAACATCTGTTCTTCTGGATCAGGTCCAGATTAAAAAAAGCATGGAAGAGTTCCAGCAGATGATCCAGGAGCGGCTGACCAAAGTGGAGGAGATCCAGAACTGCCTGAAACTCAGCGCAGTGAGTCTGATGCTTTATACCCTCACCTGGAACCGGGTCTGAATCCAAACCCGAGCTCAGCGGCTCTCTGGAGCCACACACAACAGCGTGCAAATGCTTTTACATGCTTTTTTCATTCACTCTTTGGATTTATTATCTTATTTTTCCCCGTCAACAGGGCAGTGCAGCGGAGGAGCTGAAGAACTGCGACCGTCTGTTTTTGTCGTTGATCCGCTCCATCGAGGAGAGACGGGAGGATGTCGAGGCGGAGATAAGGAGCAGGCAGAAAGAAGCGGAGGGGAGGTCAGAGAGTCTGATCGGCGAGCTGCAGAGAGAAACGGCAGAGCTGCAGGGGAGGAACGCTGACTTGGAGGAGCTCCTGGACACTGAGGATCACCTGCACCTCTTACAGGTAACGGCTGGCCTCAAACTGCTGCAGGGAGGACAGATCAGCAAAAAAAACCAAGGGAAAAACGACGCTTCACTTCCTGTGAGTAGAGATCACCCTTCCTCATGGCCGCTCCACCCTTAAGGGCTTGGAATGAGCTCAGCGTGGACCCCAAGCTCTGCGTGGGGACGGCTCGGAGAGCGCTGTCCAAGGTTCACGAGACGCTGATGAAGGAGGTGGACGGTCTGAAGAAGGAAGGTCAGTCAGTCACATCTGGATTCAGCCTTGCTGACTGTTGGGATGTTGTTGATCTGCATCTGTTTTGTTTGATATTTTCACGGAAGAAATGAAGAGGATGCAGAAGTACGCAGGTGAGGACCCGTCCGGATGCTGGTCCAGCAGGATGTGCAGTGCTGTGTATATTTATTTTTTTCCCCGTGCTGTCCCCATAGCCGATGTGGTGTTGGACCCGGACACCGCTCACCCCAACATCGTGCTCTCGGCTGACGGCAAGCAGGCGGGCCGTGGCGAGCTTCTGCAGATCGTCCCTGACAACCCCAAACGTTTCGACCCCGTCATCTGCGTTGTGGCCAAGAAAGGTTTCCTGTCTGGGAGGTTCTACTTCCAGGTCAGATGATCGGTTCCACTGTGTAACAATAAATTCTGCTGAGATTTTGATCATTGTTTGCGTCCTTAAACAGGTTGCGGTGGGCGCAAAGACCTTCTGGGACCTGGGAGTGGTCAGAGAGTCTGCCAACAGGAAGGGGATGATCACCTCCAAGCCGGAGAACGGCTACTGGACAGTGAGGCTGAGGAGCGGGAACGAATACCGAGCACTGGACTCGCCATCGGTCCTCGTGTCCCTCCCAAGGAAGCCTCAGATTATTGGGGTGTTTACAGATTACGAGGAAGGGACGGTGTCATTTTTTGATGCCGAAGACCAGTCTCACGTGTACACCTTCACCAGGTGTCTGTTCTCAGAGAGGATCTTACCTTTCTTCAGCCCAGGGGTTTGTGACGGAGGGAGGAACACAGCACCGCTGGTCCTCACCGACGTCAGTCATGAGTCGTAGACTGGGGACGTGTGGGTGCACGGCTCTGTGCATGGGCTGATGTTGAAGGCAAAACATCATCTAAAAATAAAATTCAAGCTATTCACACGTCTGGCCTGTTTTTACACCCACTGAACAATAGTGCTTCCAACCATGCTTCTGTGCGGCGTCTGCATGGATGAAATACAGCATCTGGAGCCTTAAATCGACAAAGAACTGTGATTCACACATGATCCTCTGGACCGAGTGTTGAGAGAGAAGCGAGAGATTAAAATGATCTGACTCACGTCAGCGTAACAACACACAGCAACACGAACGCAATTTGTCTTTAAAATAACCCCCCCAAGAAGCCAGTTTTCTTTTGCAAAAACCTTTGCATCTGTGCTGGGAGCCTTTCCATGTGGTTTGCATCGCTAGAGGTCATTTTCCAAGCCGAGCAGGTCTGGTTTTCATCTCCGGAAGGCTGGACTGAATGGCAGATGTATTTGAGCGTGAGTTTTTTGGTTTGTTTTTTTTTACTGTGAGTCTTAAAGATCATTCGAGGTTAGCAAACCTCAGTGTGATTCGGTGCAGGGCAGGGCGGGCTGCCGCCGTTGCATTTACATGGAGCGTGCTCATTTAAGAGGCCAAAAAGGGGAGACAGGGGAGGAAGACTGCGATCAGCTTCGTCCTTCTGAGGCGTCGACATGGCTTAATTTTCCAAAGGCTGTTTTTAGGAGCACTGAGTGTTGTTGTTTTTAACAATGGAGATGAGGATGTTTGGCTTTTTGATCCTGTCAGGTAAAGTGGTCAAGCCTGTTCATAAGTGTCTGAAGGATGCATTTCAGGTGAATCATTCTGTGCTTTTTGCATCACCAGGGCTGTGCGATGTCGGATGCCCTTCCAATCAGTACTACTTCAGAAAAATTTCCACAACGTGGCTTGAAGCGCAGCAATTTTGCCAGAAAAAACAAGGCAATTTGGCCACTGTCAATGACTTGCAGGACCTGGAGAAGCTCGCTGGTCTGATCGAGGACAGCAACCCAGTTGTGTTCTTGGGCTTGCGCAGGCAGTGGGCCTGGTCGGTGTCAGATGGTGATGAGTACAGAGAGGGAGAACCAGTCTACTGGAACTGGGCTGATAATAATGAGCCCAGCGGGGAAGCATGTGGAACCATCGGACTGTCTGGAAAATGGTTCTCCTCCAGCTGTAGCAGCCTGATGCACTTCTTCTGCTACAGTGGTAAGAATCAACACCTGAGGGTTTCTGTATCTGCAGTAGAGTCCTGCAGAAAGGTTGAACTTTAACATCAATTTTGAAAGCATCAAAGCCTGATTGAAAACAACAGCTGATGTCATTCGCAGCATCAGGTGCGAACATTTCAAGAAGGTTTTATCTGGAGGAACGCTCCATGAACTGGTCAGACGCCCAGGCCTTCTGCAGGGGGAGATACACCGACCTGGTCTGGGTGCGCAACAAGCAGGAAAACCAAGCGCTCCAGGACGTTTCCAAGAATCGCACGGTGTGGATCGGGCTGTCGAGGAAGTCCTGGAGGTGGTCTGATGGGAGCGAAGCCACGTTTGTACCCTGGAAGACGTTTCTGCTTCCATACGGTGATTGCGGCGCTCTCGATGTCCGCAACAAAACTCCTGGAATTGTCCAGAAAAACTGTGCTGGAAAAGCTTCCTTTTTGTGCTCTCGTGGTGAGCGCGCCCTTCGGCTATCACATTATGAACTCTGAAAGTATATATTGACGTAAAAACGCTTTTCCCCCCCAGGTCCACTGAGAAAACAATGGATGAGACTGAAGCTGATTGCTGATGACTCGTTCATGCAGGACCCGGAGGTGATGAAGTCACTCCTGAAAATGGTGGCTGACTTTCATTTATGCATTTCAATATTCAGAAATGAAAGTATTATCCTGACATTATCTGCTACTTTATCTCTTAAAGCAGCCAAAGTCTTCCTGTACACTTTTCCAATTATATTCAGTTTAAAACGTAAAGGTTTAAATGAACACTTTCTTCTCTTTGTAGATAGAAATGCGGCTGAGAAATGTAGGATTCTCAGAAGATGTTAAACTGAGCTGGTGGAAACGTCCAGAGAAGGAAGATGAGATGGAACAAACAACCCAAGAGCATAAAATGTGTCTCTTTAATGATTCCTACGTCCCGTCCAGTTAGTGTAACATTGAGCGACTGTTAATGTGGATCAACTTGTGCTGATTTTTCAGTCCATTAAAATAAAAAGACAAACATTAACCATCGTCAAGCTGCAGGAGAAACATGACAAGTGCAAAAATATAACTTTGTTCAGACGAACTTTGCGGTTTATGTGTGTTGACTTGAGAAAATAAAAGGAAAAAAAACAGAAATTGATGCTGCGATGATTGTATTTCAGATTCTCTGATT
>BJFM01004789.1:1530-11700 GCA_016586285.1 Arothron firmamentum | reverse complement strand
ACTATTTCCTGCATTCCTGTCTTACCTGCTGCCTGTCTGTTTTGTGTTTCACCAAATTCACCTCTCCGTAGCTGCCTTTTCCAACAACCCTGATTGAAATGTAATTATTCATCATTTTTTCGAGATGCCTCCGTCAAAAGTCTGACCATTCCACGACCCTTCTAAGAACATCACCGTTTTTACTTCGTCCCATTATTCCGGCTGTACAGCCTAGGAAAACAAATCTGTTTGGAAAAGTTCTCCATAGTTAGCGATGCGCTAGCTATCAGATTTGGAAACGCAGGAAATCAGGAACACTCAATACATTTCGTCACTAGGCAACAGTCCGCCCGCTACATACCAACGATGAAGAGAAGGTCCGCGTGGACTCAAACATGGTTCTGTATTAATCACATCGCCCTCTACAGGGGGTAGATAGTCACTACTACTTTGACATGACAAGGCACCTATTTTGATACACAGACAGACGGATGGAGAGATAGATGCTTTTCTGTTATTTCTGCATTGCTCACTAGATAGCGCGCTAAACTGCAGAGATACGCACAGTTCATTTACACTAGCACTTTCACTCAGAATCGTTTTTGTACATCAATATCAGAATTGAGTCTATTGTTGTTTTTAAATAACATCTCGTATTTAAATTTCAATGTTTGCAGTTCCAATCAGTTTATCCATCCATCCAACCATCATCTAACCACCTTTCTCTCGCGACCTAATTGCAGAGCCCTATTTGAGCATTTGGAGGTTCGGTATCTTGCTCAAGGGTACCTCGGCAGTGCTCTGAAGGTGTCCTGGCACCTCTCCTGCTACACTCTGTTGTACATTTTCCTACTTCTAATAGTCTAATAGTTTGTTTAAGAAGGTGCTTTTTTCGTCTATTTTCCTACGTGGCACCTCTTACGCTATGTTTTGATCCAGTTTTCACCTGCGCTCACTTACGTCAAGATTAAGTTACCTGTGCGAGATACTAATAACGCTAAGATTGCTCTGACTTTTATCAAGCGATCATATATTTCCAAATCTTTAGTCATAAATAAGTTCTGTTCTCTTTCTCAAGGGGTCACAGCAGCACGCGCGTCGAACCTTCTACCTGCGCTCATACTTTGGCGGCTGATTGGTCCGTTGTCGTTGCCCCGCCCTCCTGTGCGATGACGTAGGCAGGAGTGCCACTCTTGAGGGAGCCGCCAGAGTTCAGACTGTGCGGAGAGAGACAGAGACGGACACAGGGGACGACCGCAGGACGCGTTTGACGGTTTGCTGTTTGTTCAGGTAAGGTGCTGCACGTGAAAAAATGTTTACACATGACTTTCCGGGTTTTTTTTAATTTATTGCTTATTTAGAACGGTCTCACTGTTCAATTTCTAATAGTTCGTTTCAAGTCATCTGAGCTTGTGATGCTGGTGTTTTCAGATATCTCCATTTTCTGTGGGCTTCTGATTTATTTTTATTAATAGACCTAGGTCCTGCAGAGAGATGTTAAGTGGCTCAACCCCACATACAATGTCTTTTTAGATCATTTAATTAAAAAAAAAAAAAAAATCTAGGCAGGTTGCAGGTCTGCAGGTTGCAAAGTAGGCTGACCTCTTAGACTATTGGTCTAGGAGTCCAGTTTTCTCCTTTGATTTCCAAAAAATTCGTCTGCACATTTTTGATCATTCTGAATGTCACTTAAAGCATAATTTAAATGCTTATACACGCTATTAAATGAAAAAGTGACATTTTGGCGTTGACCTTCATGGTTCTTCTCCTATGAAACAAAGCCAAGAAAAGAAGCAGAAATATAAAATGTTTCTAAAAGTGTCTGGACTCCTGAAAGTGAAAGTGTTTTGAGTGGAATGCAAGTGTGTTGCTGTGACTCATGTGGGCAACATGACCGTAAAATGTAACAGAACTGGAGCTGTGTAGGTCGTCTGCAAAAAAATGACAATAGTTGTGCTTGTGTACAGACAGAAGACAGTGAATCTGTTTGAGTGTTTGTGCTCAGCACCTCTGGGAGCCACAGGCTGGTTCAACGCTAGCATGAACTTATTTGCATGTCCAACTCTGTGTCTGTTTACATGTGTGCACTATTGTTGTGTTTATTTGTGCTACTAAAGCATTTTAACACCATTGTAATTAAATTTCACAGTCCAGGTACGCGTGTTAACATCGCATCATGTCGTCAGTGTCTAACTGTGGTTGTGTGTGTGTGTGTGTGTTTCTCCTGTCCACTGCTTATCACAGGAATGGGAAACCAGTGAGTATTTGTAAACCACAAAGAGGGTGAATGCTGCATGTCATAACCTTCTCTGGGAACGTGGTTATGGATGGTGTTGTGCATCCCCCCGTGTCGCGCCTCTTCATCCTTGTTGTTCCTTGGGGTCTCAGCAGCTTATCTACAGCTGTTGGCAGGGGTCATATCATCAGTGGGACACACTGGTTTTTTTTCCTGCACTCATTTTTGCATGAGTCCTTCCCTTCTACTCTCCTACCATATCAATGAAACATGCTCCCCTCCCCCAAAGGTGGGACCCGTTCTTCTGTTTCCTTGCCCCTTGCTCAAGATTGTCTTCAGTACCGTAGTTGCTTTGACTTGTTGACTGAACTCTGAAGCGAAAATGTGGTGGAAATACCCAGATGTTTGCATCGCCGAGGTGAACGCGAGCGTGAAGACAACTCAAGGTGCATGTAGGTATTATGTTCGGGTATGTTGCTTCTGTGAATCTCTTAAAGGATCACAAACAGGCACCAGTAAAGTTGATGCAAGCAAAGTGGTGTTTAAAGTAGAGGGCTTTCAGGGCTCAGCATCTCTCATTGAAGGTACATGAATCACTACGAATTTCCAATTGAGCAAGGGGTGGTGCTACAAGTGGGCACTATCTGAGTGGAACTTTCACTTTTTCCTTCAATGCATTATCCAGAAAATGCCATTTTGCTGTTATCTCATTAAAGCAGGGTGGGTTAATATCATGATATCTAAAATTAGGTTCCGTAAAAGGCCAAAATGTGACTAAAATGCTTTTTTTTAAATGCACTTTTCTCATTTTACAAAGAAAGAATCTGACGTCAAGTTCAGGACGTCTTCAGGAACAGAGTGACAGTCGTCTGTGTATTTTCTGTCCCTTACGTTTGGGCAGAAACCGGTGCTCACCACCACAGCTCCAACCCACATCTGTCAGGACTTCCTTTCATTGCTTCCTCTGACTTGGTGTCTTTTTAAGCTGATGTTCAGGCCTTATTTGAGCATACTTCCTTTTGCTTCAGTAGCTTTAACTGCTGTTTAACTTGCAGAAGAAGAAATGAAAAATGAGTCAGGGGAAAATTTAAAGTTCATCAGAGCTTTATTTCAAATCCTGTACAGCTAATCAAGTTCATAACTCGCAAAAATGTGCACAAGTCTAAAGTAGACAATTAATGTTAGTACTTTTGTGTCTAATAATGTTTAAAATACCTGTAGTTTGAAAAAAATGTGTGCATGTGATCAGCTTATAGCTGTGCATTAAATCTATATCCAGCAGGCAAGCAAGCCAACAGAGAGAGAGAGAGAAAGAGAGAGAGAGAGAGAGAGAGTGCGTGTGTGTGTGTGTGTGTGTGTGTGTGTGTGTGTGTGTGTGTGTTTGTTTAAATGAACACACAGCAGCCAACAATCAACGTGACCACAACAATTTTTCTCCCACCTTCAATAAGACACTAAAGCAATTTAGCCTCCTAGATACCATAGCAGCCCATTGGGGTTTCCATGACAACAAGTATAAAGCCAACACACGTCGCGTGCGTATAAGAGCTGCCTTAAACTCTGTTAAATGTTTACATATCGTGTGAGGATTTTTCGGCCTTGCTGTAAAACCTTACACGTTAGTTGAGTTCTGTTTATTCAACATATGTGAGATATCACCTGTCCCAAATGCAGATATTAATCCTTCCAAACAACTTCCAGTGGAACCAAGACAGTAGCGAAGGACAAAGCTAAATGCTAAAGTCATGTAACAACACAGCTATTAAACCGCAAATCATTATCAAGAGAGTCTTAAATCCAAATAGTCCACAAAGTTATCACATCTTTCCTATTTCAATAAGAATCACCCTGTGAAGCAAAACTCCTGTGAACTGGTGTTATTATTGGTGTTTTCATGTTGTCTTTAAGAAAGTGGCTCCTGTGCAATCCAGAACAATAGGTTACATCATCTGATGAAGCTGCCAGGCAGGCAGCAGGAGCAGAGGAGGAGTGAGGCGCGCTGATATGAACATGGCTATTTTAGTCTTCCAGGTTTTGTCTTACAGCCACTTACTGAGTTTAGATGATGATAGCGGTGACAGCAGCTCTCGCTCAGCGCTGCCTCTCCGGAGAATACACAACTCTCTGAACGTTAGACATCAATAAATAACGCAGAGAAACAATTAATGATGAGCGGAAAAGGGTCTGAAATACAGAATATCGGTCGGCTATTTGCTGCAGGTGGAGGACATTTTAATGCTGGTGTCAGTGATAATTCCCTCTTTATTCTCTCTATCCTCACTAGCCTTGTTTCTGACCGTAACAACAAAAGGATGCCTCTGGGTGACGATTGCCATGCCTGGAAAAAGAGGACCACAGATGTGAAGGATCACTATGACTTCAAAGAAGTCCTGGGAACGTAAGTGTGTCAGCACTGAACACCAAAGTTTGGTCTCTCCTGCCCGTTGAACGACTGCATTGTTGAAATTCTACGGTATTCTGCCACGATTTGTTAATGTTTGTGTACCATCCTGATCTTCTGAACCCGCTTTTTAAAGGGTAACGGTCTGGGATTTGTTTCTCCTCAGCAGGCCTAACGCGCTTTAATTTAGAGCCCCTCTCCAAATAAACCAGAGGGTCATAAATTCTAATGCCAACCTGATGTTATACAAGCGTCGGTGCTCAGGCATTAACAGTGCCAGCACAGAAGACAGTTTCAGTCACCTTTTTTTTTTTTTTTAATGAGCTCACTGACACAGACCTGACACACTTCACACAAGTGTGAGTCGAGCACGTACGCGTGTGTACGGGTCACAAACATACCGTCAATCCTCCAGCAAGTCGCAGGTTTCACAACAGGTGTGAAAAGTTGCACTTAACTCACCGCTTGTGTCAGATGTTCCAGTTTAATATAGAATTTTTGCTACATTAACGCGAGCTGTCCAAATTTAACAGCTGGGTCTCGGCGGCCTTTTAATGTCCTGAAACAAAGCAGAAATACTCACCTTTAAACTGTATCGGTCCTTCACAACACGCCCTGTAAGCTCTCAGGCCGTTGACCTTTGTTTACAGTCTGTTAGGAACTGATAACCAGACCGTGAGTTTCATTTGACATCATTTACAGACTCCTTCAGGGTGTTTAGAGATGGAGCCTTTGCACTTCAACACATGAGTTCATTTTTATCGTGGACTGAATTTATCTGCTGTATTTATGTGCAATTGCATCAAACTCTCTCGTTTTCCACCCGATAATCCTAAATTAATGGGGATCTGAATTCCAGGCGCTCCTCACTTTGCCCCGGCTTTTCAAGCGCCCTCGGTCGCCTTTCGAACCCTCAAAACAGGGGTACAAAGGTTGGAGATGGCAATCTTAACACAGAAACAGGACACCACTCCTTACATGGCGAAGTCAGGGCTTCGAACAGTAAAACACATGTTTACTGAAGACCAGCCACAGAAGGATCCAATCAATCCAAAACCGTGAAGAATCAGACAAGAATCAAACATAATTATTCTATTTTCAAAGAATTACAGCAGTGTTAAAATATTATAAGCTATAAAATCCAAGTAATAGAGGACCAGCAATGTATTTTCCATTTTCCCCAAACATTTGTCATCATTCTGACGTTTTAGCGTGCAGCCGTTAAGCCAATGAGCCTTTTAATCTTTCGTCTTCATCATAATGGCTGACTGTCATTTGACTGCGTGTTTATTGAAGGTGTCTGTCGTGATGCACCTTGCACATACACCCACATCCTTGTTAGTTTAGGATTAAACTGTGTGAACACCTACTGAAGCCAAGGTGAAACCGAAACCTCATGTTCTGATGTTTAGGATAGGAGGTCAAAGGCCAAACTTACTCTTGGGCACCGACTGATGTGACCCAGGAAGGGAAAAAAATGGTTGATTGGATACTTGTGCTATGTTACAATGACAGAGTTGATCTCATGTCTTTGGTCTTCCATGCCTAAATGTGTGTTCAGTCACCAAAAAAGGATAAATGCAGGAGAAAACTGAAGAAAACAGTCACATATGTTCCCTGCTTCTCTCCGTCATCCTTCTATTCCTCCCCCCGATCTCTGCTTTCATCCCGAGCTTGTTTATTGAGAGATCACCAGCCTACCGCATCACTCATCTGTTTGCCACATTCATTTGACATTGCTGGATTGTTGTCGTGGTAACAACAGGAAACGCTTTCCATAATGGACTCAAACAGTCTCTATGGAAACAAAGTTTTTTGATCTGCTATTTATAATCCACAAACTGGTGCCTGCGCTCAGCGTGCTTCTCTTGCGCTTAAACAAAACAGGAAAAAAAACAGAAAACTTTGGAAGGTTTCACGTGAAAGCCTTCAGCTCGGGACGGCTGCTACGATCTGTGGCTGCGCAGATGTCATTAAAAGCAGATGGTTCTCGCACGAACTGAGTTCTTTCACATGGAAATCTTCGGCGGTGCAACTGTGACTGTGGGACTTGTGGTGTGTACTCGTGGCCTGTGAATCCAGCTGTGGCCACATGTTTTGTAATCAAAGCAGATGGGAATTAATGGCGCACAAATGGGATCAGCTCAAATCCTCTTCAGCTTTCGTTCTCTTTTCATTCCTCTCTCTGCTCCTCCTCCTCCCCCCCCCCGTCTCACCTGCTTTCTGACGTTCCCAGCTGTCTCCTCACAGCACGTTGACTTCACAATATTACCGACATCAGGAATCAAAAGACAGCAGAAACGTTCCCGGCCTACCCCGGCTTTTTGCGTGGCTGCGGTCTCACGCCAGCAGCGAGCTTGCGAGGACATTCCTCGCATTTTCATCCAGATTGCATCGCAACACAGGGAGGCAGGAGGCGGAGGCCCAGAGTGGGGCAGTGCCAGTGTAATCAGTTAAAAATCAATGTGCCTGATGGATCGGCCTCAGCTTGTTCTGGGGCGTATTTGGAGCAGTGACCCAGTGGCCCCTGTGATTAGCTTCCATTACCTCATGCCTCTGATGTGTGTGATAAATAACTTTTATTATTGCTCCACATGAATTCCTTGCATGTCACCTTGTTAAGGGGGAATCGCTGATATTTTGGATATATTTCCGTATTGATGAAATGCACCCGCTGCTGCCTGCAGGACCTCAACCATTGACCGGGCTGTTCATGGGCTGGGACACACTCTTGCTTTTTCTTTGTAGTCCGACAGTCGTCCTTCCTCTGTCCCACAAGTCATCACGCCACCCACTGCCAGGGTTGCAAATCTTAATGTGATTGATTCTTTTGTAGTAATAAGGTTGTCTGTGATTGTTTTAAATGGCTGATTCCCACTGAGGCGCAGCTGGATTATTGTTTTGCTGTTCATCCCAATAAGATGGGGTTCAGTTTCCCAACTTTAATCCTTCCACTGACAATTATTCAGGGGCTATTTCGGTCACTTCTTCATTATTCATGTGCCTGTGCGCCGATTCAAAGACAAGATCAATCCAGAGTGACGAGTAACAAACTAGTTCAGACAAAAAGAAGACAGCCACCTTTTATGGAGCAGATGAGTCTCGCTGCGTGAGAGCTGTCCCACCTCATCTATTTTTCATCTCGCTGTATCTGCGCTCCTCCCTCGCTCTCTGTCTCAGCTCCTCACCATTCAAAGCTTTTGATACCAGTTTCCCCGTCATATTAGAGCGCCATCTGATCATCTTTTAGCTTCATGGTCTCTAAGCTGCAGGCCGAGATGCAGCTAAGACGTCTCAGTGGAACTGGATGTACAGGACAACACCTTATTGTGTCGTGCACTCATAATTCTCTCAGCCAGTGATAAGTCCGATCACGACGCAGGAGTAAGACTTGCTTCTCCCTCCCTCCCTCTGTCTTTTAGACGCTACTAAATGCAACATAAATGTGCACGTTTACCCCAGTGATCCGGTTTGCTGTCTCGTCTGATGGACCAGAGACTAAGAGTTCAGCCCATGAGTGAGAAAAATGACCCAATCCAGGATATTCAACCCTGATTACAGCATCCCGGCCCCTCGGTCCAGCCCTGACCTAATTCCAACAGAAGCCTGTGTCTCAGCATAGCACAGCTTAGCACAGCATGGCCGGCTGTTCCTGGAAAACATACACACACACACACACACACACACACACACACACGTACGCAACCACACATCTGCATGTTTCACAATACTGTATAAACTTTTGCATTTTTAAGTACACTCCTGGACTTAAAATCTCGCGCTCCTACTATTTTGTCAAACTGCCCATGTTTCTGTCAAGCTGTCCACATATGACTTCTCAGCGGCTGCTCTTCAGGTTTGGCTGTTTGAAATCTTCAGGGAAGAATGCTCACACAGCTTAAGCACAATAGGAGGTGTCATTTGGTGAGGGTTCAATCGCGTGTTTTCCAGACCCCCCCCCAACGGTGTAAAATCAGATCCACTCTGCGCTGGTTAAAATACAGCTTTTGAATTTTGCCTTGCACTCGCGCACGAGGGCAATTTCCAACCTCCTCTGAAGAGCCGCATCCTTGTTTTGACGTTGTGAAGCTGCAGCCGGGCTGGTTTGACCTTTGGTAGCACACAAGGACTGATGCTGGAATTTAGTTTTCCGACAGAAACTGTAATCCACAAGATGTCTGAATTATGCAAAGTAATCGCTTCAGAGCTAATTCTGTCACACAGTTTACATTACTGCAATAAAGGACCAAATGTCGTGTGATCATGGTTCCTTCCTTCATTTTTGATACACAGTTCCCATATTTAGACTAATATACATAAGTGTAAATGCTGTTTGGTGCTGCAGAACTGTGTGTTTGGAAGGCCCACAGAGCAAAGATGGTCTTTCTGTGTTTCAGAGCCATAATCACAGTTGGACATCTCTCAGCTCTGATTGGACCAGATGGTCCTCCTCAGCATCCCCCCTCTGTCCCTCTGACCTTTCCACAGCTACCATTTTATCATCTGCTTCCGTAGCTTTCTGCCCAAGTTCTAAACAGGACAGATTGCACAAAACCTAGTATTTTTTTTCTCTTATTTTTTTTTTTTTAAATGGTGGACGGTCAAAGGAACGTGTTTTTGTCTCATTCGAGTCCGTGTTAAAATCAACATTGATAACGGCTGAGCAGGATCTGTTTGCATGATTCGTATTTGTTGTGAGGGAGGGAACTGCCATGCCTGTTCATTAATGTTTGACATCCTAATGCATTGGAATTAATTCTGCCAAAACATTGAATGGCGTACTGTCAGAAACTTAAGTCAAACTCACCTAGACTAAACTAAACCAGACCCAGAAGAGAGTGACCTGACAGTAACCAGGGCCAATATTTGAGCAGTTCCAACAGTAAGAACCGGAATGGCTGCCTGTTGTGGGCATTCCATCACCAGAATGTTTGTTCCCTTTCACTGACATCTAACTGTTTGCCGTGCACTCGTTGATGCTTGTCTTCACTGAGTATTTGCACAGCGCATGCAGGCGAATACGCCCTGCCGATGTTCGGAGCGACTTTGGTTTCGAGTAACGCGATGGTGTATTTTTCTGCGAGTGTGTGTGTATCCTCTTCCTGGACATGGGTCCCATGGTGGCGATAAGAATATCCTGTATGGAACAGGAAAGGCTCAGTAAACACACTTGTTTACTTTTACAGTCTCAAACAGCCGTTTGAGTTTGGAAGAAAAAAAAAAACCCTCAGAAAGTAGCCTCTGAAATGTGCTCTAACGCGCTTTTACACAATGGATTGCACGACAAACGCACGCTTTGTGTTCAGAAAGAAGAAGTATCTGTTGTGACAACATCAGGAAACTGAGTGTTGAATGTTCTCTTTCTGATAACGGTTTTGAACTTTGTCTGCAGCTCCAGAGGTTCTGTTGGTTTTGTAGCTGACGATACGGCTCAGGGCGCTTTACAGTTTAAATCCTCTGCCTGTCATCATTTCACACATTTGGGGCAGTGTAGGGGGACACTCGCTTGGGACGAGCAGTGTGTGAAACCTCCTCAGAGCCCCCCCCCCCCCCC
>BJFM01004781.1:2736-14834 GCA_016586285.1 Arothron firmamentum | reverse complement strand
CCCCCCCCCCCCCCCCCCCCCAACCTCCTCTTCTCCCCTGCTGCCTTGCCTCCTGCTGCAGGTTCGTACTCGTGACACGGCGGCCCCCATCGGGGCCTTCATGTGGCCCCTGCACTGGTCCATGTGGCTGGGCATCTTCGTCTCCCTCCACGTCACGGCCGTCTTCCTCACCCTGTACGAGTGGCACAGCCCGTTCGGGCTGACCCCGCGTGGGCGGAACCGGGAGCGGGTCTTCTCCTTCTCCTCGGCGCTGACCGTCTGCTACGCCATCCTGTTCGGGCGGACGGTGGCCATCAAGACGCCCAAGTGCTGGACGGGGCGTCTGCTGATGAACCTGTGGGCCATCTTCTGCCTCTTCTGCCTCTCCACCTACACCGCCAACCTGGCCGCCGTCATGGTGGGCGAGAAGACCTACGAGCAGCTGTCGGGGATCCACGACCCCAAGGTAGGACGGGACCGCCCCCGAGGCGCAGGCTCCTCCTCTGACTCCTCCCCCTCCGCCCCCCAGCTGCACCACCCCTCCCAGGGCTTCCGCTTCGCCACGGTGAGGGAGAGCAGCGCCGAGGACTACGTGAAGAAGAGCTTCCCGGAGATGCACGAGTACATGCGGCGGTACAACGTCCCGGCCACGCCCGACGGGATTCACCAGCTGAAGTAAGACACGCCCACTTCCTGGCTCCGCCCCTCAGCGTGCGTTTGCGGGTTGTCGGGGCGACGCTGACGCGGCGTGCTGCGTGTCTCCAGGGCCGACCCTCAGCGGCTGGACGCCTTCATCATGGACAAGGCTCTGCTGGACTACGAGGTGTCCATCGATGCCGACTGCAAGACGCTGACGGTGGGGAAGCCCTTCGCCATCGAAGGTGACCCGCGCTCGCGTGGCACCATCAGCCGCAGGAAGGGCTGGGCTCGGCCCGCCAGGGCGCCGTCCTCTCCCGCCACGCCGCCGCCGCTAATCTGCAGCCCATTTAGCCACTTGTTGGTCCTGCGGGGGACGGTTCCCATGGCGACGCTTCCATTACTGGAGCTGCAGCTTCCTGCTGGCTTCCTAATGACTTAATGGGCCCGACGGCGCCGTCGGGGCACTTCCTGTGGCTGATCCGCTGCCTGAACCGGCGGAGGAGGGGCCTGATGGCGCAGAGAGGAGTCACGCCTGTGTGTGTGTGTGTGTGTGTGTGTGTGTGTGGGTCAGGCTACGGGATCGGGCTGCCCCAGAACTCTCCGCTCACCTCCAACATCTCGGAGCTGGTCAGCCAGTACAAGTCTGACGGCTTCATGGACCTGCTGCACGACAAGTGGTACAAGGTGCTGCCCTGCGGCAAGCGCAGCTTCGCCGTCACCGAGGTAACGCCCCGCCTCCCGCTGACGCCGACCCGCTCGGGTGGTGCCGTCGTTTCTCTTTCTTCCTGTGTGTGTGTGTGTGTGTGAGCAGGTTGGTTGTGAGGACGTCCTCCGCCTGATCGCCATGGCGATGCAGGCGTCAGGCGTGGCGCTCCTGAGTGTTGAATCTGATCCAGCGCTAACAGGTTTGGACGGAAGCTTGCCGTGGCGCCGTTCCAGCGTCCCGTCAGGAGGGGCGGAGGGGATGGTGGAGTGTGTGTGTGTGGGGGGGGGGGCTGGATGGCGTTTCCTCGGCTCAGCGCTTTTCTTTGCTTTTTTCCCGCTCAAATGTGCGACGGCGGCTCGGAAAAGATGACGAATGTGGTGTTTGGTGGCCAAAGGCTCTGGCGGCGAGCCGGGCCCCCGTCAGCCGGAGGGGGAGCCTGGCCACCGCCCACTCGCTCCACACCGAGGAGGCCGCGGGTAGCGAGGAGGCCGAGGGGCTCCTGGGAAACATCTGCACAGCAGCTGGAGGTCGTGGAGGTCGTGGAGACGTTCCTGGGACACGCCCCTGGAGGAGAACCTCCGTCAGCACCTCCTGCCTGGTTTCCTCTCCTCCTCCGTCTTCCTCTTCCACCTCACGGTGGCCCCGCCCACGGTGGCCCCGCCCAGCTCTCGCCGCTGCCCCGTCTTATTTATACAGGTTTCGGGGCTGTTCCTGCTCTTTGTCAGGTGTTCTGGGGGGTCTAGAGGCCCCGCCCCCTCGCCATCAGAGCAGCTCCCGCCCTCCTGCGGTAACCTCCTGTTTGTCATCCTCTCAGACGCTGCAGATGGGAATCAAACACTTCTCCGGCTTGTTTGTGATGCTGTGTGTGGGCGTGGCCTTGTCTCTGCTCACCACCGTGGCCGAGCACCTGGTGCACAAGCTGGTGATCCCCAGAGTCCAGGAGCCGCGCTTCAAGTACTGGCTCCACACCAGCCAGGTCCGCTCCATCCCAGCTTCCTCTGAACACAGGCTAAGCTAGCCCGCTAACCTGCTAGCCCGCTAACCCGCTAACCTGCGTCTGCTTGCAGAGGTTACACCGAGCCCTGAACTCTGCCTTCACTGATGATAAGCTGACCACCGTCACCCAACCGGAGAAAAGGTATGTGTGTGTGTGTGAGTGTGTGTGTTGGGGGGGTGAGGTGAAGCCTCGGGTGGTTCCGCTGGAGGCTGGTTATCAGGAGGGGAAGTGACCCGTTGCCGTGGGTGACGGAGGAGCTTGGCTCGTCCTGATCAGACAGGAGGTTCTGAGGTTGACTCTTCATCACCGGTTCCGCCGGGAGTCAGAACCTCCGTTTGCGCCTGGTCGTCATGGAGACCAGCTGTACGCCCCCCAGGACAAGGTTAGCTTGTGTTAGCTGAAGGACAGCTAGCCCTGCAACATCTGGGCCGGCAGATGTGTGAGCAGAACCATCCTCAGACCTTTGACCTGATGGAGGAACCAGCAGCAGAGATGTTCTGTTAGCACGCTAACCAGCTGCTCCGGTTTGGACTCTCAGTGCTGCGAGTCGCTCAGAGACTCGTCGTCCTCGACCTCTGGTAACGTCCAGCCTGTCCCCTGAGGGGGGTCAGAGCTCCAGTCAGCTGATGCTGGATCAGCTGCTGGTTTCGTCACTCAGAACATCCAGATTCTCTTTGTTTTCACAGGAAAAGTTGGTCAGTCTGCATTTTTTTGTAATTAATTGCATTTAATTTAATTCAGTGTAATGTGAAGGTGTGGCCCAGGGCTCTGCTGGAGCTCTCTGGAGCTCTCTGGAGGTCTTTGGAGGTATCTGGGACTCTCTGGAGGTCTCTGGAGGTCTCTGAAGGTCTCTGGAGGCCTCTGGAGCTCTCTGGAGGTATCTGGAGCTCTCTGGAGCTCTCTAGAGGTCTCTGGAGCTCTTTGGAGGACTCTGGAGGTCTCTGGGCTGTGTTCGTCCTCTGCAGAACCTCATCCATCTTTTATGTTGGTCCTCAGGTGCAACGAGGGGAACAACCAATCAGCATCCTGGAAGCCTTCCGACTCCGCCCACTCTAGCAGGCACAGGTTTCTCCTCAGACAGGTCCAGAAGGACCTGGAGCGGGCTCCAGCCCAGGAGCCGCCCTGCTCGCCGGCTCCTCAGGGCCTCCTGGAGAAGCCCTGGTCCAACGGCCGGTCTGAGCTGGGCCGGGGGTCGGCTCTGGCCCGCTGCAGGGGACTGGGTTCTGGGGACCGTGGACCTGGACCGGGCAGGGCCACGCTTGTCCAGGAACTGTCTGAACTGGAGGGGCAGATCCAGGTCATCAAGCAGCAGCTGCAGGCGGCCATGAGGAGGAAGCAGGAACTGGAACAGTTCCAGTCAGACCAGCAGGCCAACCCGCCGGGCCCCGCCCAGGCCCAGTTCGCCCAGGCCCACCAGCAGACCCACTGACACACCAACACTCTCCCTGGGTTCTGAAGAGGTTCTCAGCAGGGACCGGAGAACCTTAGCCGGGCCTGGGACCAGTCCCAGACCAGGACCCCCCGGAGCCGGACGTGGACTTTGATGCTCACCTGCACTTTGATCTGGTTTCCTCACCTCCTTTTGATCCCTTCACCTTTAACTCGTCTTTCTACCTCCACCTCTTTCCTGTCCTTCATCGCCCCCTGGTGGCCGTCCACCCTCAGTGTCCTCGTGTCCACCGACACTGAGCAGGAGATGAGCCACGCCCACCTGTGTGTGTGTGTGTGTGTGTGTGTGTGTGTGTGTGTGTGTGTGTGTGTGTGTGTGTGTGTGTGTGTGTGTGTGTGTGTGTGTGTGTGTGTGTGTGTGTTGAGCCTTGTGTCCCAGCGGATTTCAACAGCTCCATGGTTTTGTCCCAGTTTTATTCCGGCTGGAACTCGTTGTCATTGGCCCATGTATCTGTCAATCACACCGTTGTCATAGCGATCTGTAAGCTGAACCAATTAAAAAGCTCCACTGTTCTCTGCGTGTCTGTAGCTTGATGCTCATTGGTCCATGGAACCACATGGGTCTGGACCTTGAAAGCGCTGCTCGTTACTCAGGTAACGGTTATTCTGAGTTCCCTGAAGGCATCACCGCTCCAGAAGAAAGACTCAGAGTCTGCTGAGCACCTTCTGATGAGCGTTCAGCATGTAGGGAGATGACCCCTGACCCCCACGCCATGCCTTGATCCCTCGGATCATCCGTGGGGACGCCGGGGGGGCGGGGGGGGGTCCGTACAGCAGGCAGTGTAAAGGGTCACTTTGGGCTTAAATATTTTACTAAAGACTGACTTGATGAAGGTCTGGCTGATGTGGGTTTTGGTGGTGGCCACAGCTGCTCCAGAAGCAGAAACAACCACTGGTTGAGTTCATTATTGCCTCCAGGACAACAGGCTGCAGCAAAGATGGAGGCAGCAGATGGAGCATGAAGCTAATGATCATCTGTAGGGACCAAGAAGCACCGGAGCAACAGCCTGATGGTCATGGCTGAATCATTTTGGGGTGATCTGTTCCTGTAAAGCTCAGAGAACGTGCATCTCCGTGCACGTCGTCAGAAGCCTGACACCGTGGACCCCCCCCCCCCCCACACACACACACACACACACCACCACCACCTACAGGAACCAGCCCAGTGTTTCCAGTCCAGCGCAAAAGTAACTCGTGACCTTGAGAAAAGGGGGTTTGTTTTCCTGAGAGAATAAATTCTCGGGGTAAAAAAATAAACAAAAAATGTCCGCTTAGGGACAATAAATCACACCAAATATCTTTGTGTGTCAGCCATGGAAGCCGTCCTGTTTTCATCTTCAGTTTGCTTCAATACGTGATGGCTCCAGCCTGAGCTTCAGCTGGACAGATGTTTAGAGCAGATTCCTTCTCCTTGCTCTTTAACTGTGAGTAGATGCATGTTGCGTCAAAATCCAGACTTCAGAAAATCAAAGGTGATCAGACATTTCAATAACGAGATCAAAGGAGATTTAACAGCTACATAATTGTAATGCAGTATGTTGCCTTACATCAAAACTCCTAACCCTGTGATTACTGCACATAGACCTGCCCTTCAGAAAGACATAACCACAGCTCCGGATCAGCAGACGCAACTACAGGAAGCAACTTTAAATGTTTAAGATTCATTTATTTAATTGATATTAATATTCCTTCATATTCATATCCAATCATTCATATATCCATTTTTGCATTGTCTATTGCCTAATTTTTGTACTATCAAGTGTTATGAATGCAAATTGGATACAAAATGTAGGTTCTGTTTGTCTTCAAGGTTATCAACCTATTCCTATTCCTAATCAATTATTCAATTGAATTGGTGAACGGTGGAACGGAGCGGTCCCTGGCATCCTTCTACGACTGATCCAGCGGTTCTTCAGGTTTGGCCAGAGTTGTGGTCACAAAAACACGCATAACTTGATGTGAATGCATTTTCACATCAAAACAAACAAAAACGGCACACAGAGAGCGTTGAAGGAGACCCAAAAAACTACCGATCCCACAAGTCCCCGCGGCTAGAGTATGTAGCAGGGCATTGTGGGTAAACGGAAAAGGCTTCAAAACGCCGAAGCGTCAACCGCACGTTGGTGATCAGCTACTCAAGAAATAAGGTTTCGTTTGAAGAAAGTTACGGTAAATGTTTAAAAGTGGATTTGGGAACATTATTTTATGAACAATTTGTGTGAAATTTGATGATTTTATTTTGTCAATTTCATTTATTAACACACGCTGTCGACGGCGTCTGTTCGCCAACTTCAACAAAGAACAGAACGTCACGGTTATATTTATATTTACCTTCAAACCATACCGAGTTAGATGCATGAGATAATGGGACGCTACCAGTGTGTTTAAATGCATTCCTGCTCAGGCAGACGTGTATTTATTCACTTTAGCTGTTTGACTAATGTAGCTAACTAAGCTAGCTCAGCCGCTGTGAAGCCACTTGTATTGTTGTTAAAGTCGTTCTTTTATTCGGGATAAATGATTTACTGTCTTAAGCATTAGACCGTGTTGTTCGGCTACAAGGATAAATGGCAAAAATGTGCTTAGAAGAGCGTGTTCTCCGGGGCGGCGGTAGCTCGGTGTGCAGCCGGCGGACCCGGCTGGCAGGCGGGAGGTTCGAGGCTCCGTCTCCGTCCAGATGTTCCTCCAGACCCCCATCGAGACCCGCAATATTTCATTAGCAAGTTACATCATGTATAAAAATTGAACTTCTAAGGTTTTCCTCTGTTTGTCCTCTAGTGGGTGACGCGGTCTTTGCAGAATCTGCGGCATTATTGTCTAAACTGGACCTCAAACTGTTTTTTAGGACCAAAGTTGAAAGATGTCCATCGGCGTCCCCATCAAGGTCCTGCACGAGGCAGAGGGACACATCGTCACCTGCGAGACCAACACTGGAGAGGTGTACCGTGGCAAGTTGATTGAGGCTGAAGACAACATGAACTGTCAGGTTAGTTCCTGGGAGGTTCCTGTGGGGCCCGACCCTGCGTCCCGAGGATCCACCCGTCTAAAACACGCCTGCGCTTTCAGATGTCCAACATAACCGTAACCTACCGGGACGGCCGCGTGGCTCAGCTCGAGCAAGTCTACATCCGTGGAAGCAAGATTCGCTTCCTGATCCTGCCGGACATGTTGAAGAACGCGCCCATGTTGAAGAGTATGAAGAACAAGAACCAGGGGTCAGGGGCCGGACGGGGCAAGGCAGCCATTCTCAAAGCACAAGGTGAGACGGGCGTCTCCTGTTCTACCTGCGTCTGCTCTTAATGAAAGGGTTTAATCCAGGTTTCTATGGTAACAAAGCAGCAAGAGGCAGAAAAGAGCACGCTGCTGATAGAGGAGGGGGTTGTGGAGCCCCCGGCCCTGTTCCACCACAGGAGTATCATTCCTTTACTCGGGTTTTTGAGCTGCGTCGCTACATTTCAGCTGAAATCACTCGAGGAAAAACCTCTTTTCCTGAGAAAAGAGGCTTTTTAGAGGGGTGGAGGCGGCCTGAAGAAGGCTAACTGCTGGAACACCCCCCAGCCCGGATTCCATTTCTACAAGCTGCACCTACTGTCATGATTGTCTGGAAAATGGAGACGAGGAGGGACGAAGACGGATGGATGGATACTTTATTAATCTCCAGGAGAAATTCACAAAAAGAGAGAAATTCCACATTTCTCTCCACATTTTAGAAGTTGTTTCCAAGTCGAATACGTGTGTGTGTGTGTGTGTGTGTGTGTGTGTGTGTGTGTGTGTGTGTGTGTGTGTGTGTGTGTGTGTGTGTGTGTGTGTGTGTGTGTGTGTGTGTGTGTGTGTACATTGTTCCATGAGCTGATATTATTTCTTTATTTTCTTGTTTAATATTTAAACTTCTCTAACAATGCAGACTTGTGTAGGTGGCGTTCTTCGGGACCTTTGACCTTCTGTTTTTCCCCTCAGTGGCGGCGAGGGGGCGAGGCCGTGGCGGGATCGGACGTGGAAACATTTTCCAGAAGAGACGATAACTGCGTTGCCGTATAGGTGCATTGTGGGCTTTTTTGATGGCGTTTTTTTGTCTCGGAGGTTGTGACTTTTCTTTTTTTATGAGAATAAATGTTGACTTGATAAAGTGTGACTTGTGTGGGCACACTTCCTGTACCTTCATCTGCCTGTTTTCCTCAAACTAACATTCTGAGAGATCAAATAATGTTTAATTTGTTCTTGCAACATCCCAAACGCCCAACTGATTAGCAGTAACAGGACCCAGGCTAGCAGCCATGCTGGCCATCCACGCTCGCTTTTCTACTGCCTTTGGTTCATGTTGAAATACCTTATCATCTTTGGACGTTTTACAATAAAAGTTGTCTTATTAGGCTACGTAGTCTGAAGTTCCATTTTTAATCCTCCATTATTGTCCAACTACAATTAAAGGGGAACTTTCTGCCTTTGAAAGGATGAAATGACACCAGAACAATGATTTGGTGAGGTCAGTGATTTGTTTTAGGTCTTTGCCATCAGAAATGTATGATTATTTAAAGCTGCAGTTAATATTTTAAATATTGTTGGATGTATACCAGATGAATCCAGAAGGTATTTATGACCTGATGTTGGTGAATAAATGAAGGAAACTCCTCAGAAATGGAGGTCAGGCTGATGCAGTTGGCCGCTCCACAGAGAGGGGGCGCCATTTCGCCACTGACGCTCGCAGCAGCGTTTGGGTGTTTGTCGGTCGGGAGTTAGCTTAGCTTAGCTTAGCCTAGCTTAGCTTGGTTAGCCCGAGCCCACTTTGGTCCTCCAGACACCGTGAGTTTAATGACAGCGCGGGACAACGAACCTCGTCCCGGGAACGTCCAGGACCAACGTTCTCAGGCGGACTTCAGCAGCATGGTGACCGGCGGGCAGCCGCATTTACACAGCTAGCTAGCTAGCTAGCTCTGGCTAGCAGAGAGTCGAAGGCTAAACGCCAGAGAAGCGCACGAAGCTCGCTTGGCTGCAGGTGTGTGCAGCCCGTCCAGGTACGGTCGCTCCTCCCGCCTGCTGCTAGTCTTCTGAAGCCCCAGGAACGTGTTTTAATCTCGGCCTGGACCTTTAGGCTGTCAGGGGAGATGGGCGTCATCGACAGCCAGCTGCTGGTTGATTAAGGCGAAGGCGCTGACGGCTAACACGTTCACGTCCACCCATACGGCCGATTTTCAATGTAAATGAATGTCGAGATTATTATCAGAAAAGCTTTTCCAAGTGCAGTATTACCGTTGTAATTTATTGTAAGATTCAAAATTGTTGGCCTGATGGGCTAAAGCTGGCATGGATTTCTGATGTTTTCAACTTTCATTTCGAGTTTAATGGAATACATCTACATTTTAAAGAACTAATATCGTTTACTTCAGCCCTTAAAAGTCAGGCATCAGTTAGAGCTTCAGCCAAAATAAACTAAACTAAACTGAAATGCTGCGAATTTGCTTTTGTTGTTGTATTGTGGATGAAGGTTCTGGTCAGCATCTCCTCCCATGGATGATCAGTGTTGGTGAGGAGGCACCATGTTCCCCTGGCCGGTCACCCCCTGGGCCTCTGCCGAGCCCCCGGTCACCCCCTGGGCCTCTGCCGAGCCCCCAAACTCCTGCAGCAGTCATGGATCTCCAGCACAGCCCCCCCAGCCTCTTCCAGATCTCCTGTGCAGCTGCCCCCCCCCACAGGCACACCCTCGCCCTCAGACACCCTCGCCCGGCCCCATGGAGTCCATGATCGTGGTGACCGAATATGAGCCCAGCGGACCCCCTGAAGGCGCTGAGGAAGAGGAGGTGGGCGTGCTGGCGGCCAGCGTGGTGAGTGATGGCGTAGCTGCAGACGTCTGCCAGGAGTCCGTCCAGGTGTCCCCGTTGTCTCCTGACCAGGCCTAAAGTCCAGCATGAGTCTTTTCCTGCTCTCTGGTCAGACTCTTCAGATGCTCCTGTTATGGTTTTAGATGCTAGTTAGTCAAATCTCTGGACTCTGGCTCAGGTTCAGTCTCCATTTGTCCTTAAAAGCGTCCGTTCTGCCTCCATGTTTCTGAACACCAGCATGGACTGAGCTCAGGGCCGCGTTTCCTCTCAGTAAAGGTGCCTGTTGGACGTTTGCAGGTGGAGGACGTGGACCGCTGCGGGGCGGCTGAAGCCTCCTCTTCGTCCTCGTTGGTGTCCCCTCTGAGGAAGTCGTCCTGCGACCTGCTGTCCCACACGCTGGGCCCCCACAGCTACGCCCAGAGGGGACGCATCCACCTGTCAGACAGGAAGCTGTCTCTGCAGGAGCGCTCCCACAGCGCCGCCTCGCCCGGCGACCCTCCGGGCCTGGGGGGCCGCTACATCTACCCCTCGCTGCCGTACTCGCCCGTCACTTCGCCGCACTCGTCTCCACGGCTGCCACGCCGGCCCACGGTGGAGTCGCACAGCGTTTCCATCACAGACCTGCAGGTAGGGTGGAGGAGGCGCGCGGGCGCCGCCCCCCGACGGCAGCTTCCTTCTCTGGCCTCCCCCCTCTCAAGGCTCCGCTGGGGTTTGTCTTGCGTTTCTCTTCTAGCAGCACCAATGTTGAGGCGGTGTCGGGCAGGTAAGCTCTCACCTGTAGACGCTGCAGCCGCTGCTTAGAGCCTCCGGCTGCCTGTCCCACCCTGGTGGAGACCTGGGGAGGACAGCCGCTGGCCTCGGCCGTCCCGCGTCCCCGCTGAGCTCCGTAGCGAGTCGTTGTCCTAGACAGCAGAGGAGGACGTCCCCGAGCAGCTGACCCCTCCCCCCTCACTCACGTCTTCCTGGTTTTTAGAGCGTCTGTGTGCCGGCTCTAAGCCACGCCCCTGAAGCACCTTGAGGGGCGTGGCTTAGAGCGCCCCATCAATAGAGCAGCAACATCGGGGGCCACGCCCCGGCCCCCAGCAGCCGGGGTGAGCCGGGCTGCTGGGGGCCCGTCTGCTGGAGCCCCCGTCAGCCCGTGTCCTCTCTCTCTTGCAGGACTGCGTCCAGCTCAACCAGTACAAGCTGAAGGACGAGATCGGGAAGGTAGAGAGCCCCCACACACACACACACACACACACACACACCCACACACACCCACACACACACACACACCTGTCCTCCTCAGCAGACTTGGGTCCATCTGCTGGGGGGTCCCGGCCAGGTGTGAGGCTGATCTGGGGTCAGTCCTGATGCTCTGACCCCCAGCTGACCCTCCTGGGAGCACCTGTGAGGGCTGAGCCTGCTGGTGGGTGTTAACCTGAGCTTCTGCTCTGCCTCCTCCTCCAGGGCTCTTATGGGGTGGTCAAGCTGGCCTACAATGAAGATGACAACACCTACTATGTGAGTCGGCTTCCTGGTTGTGGGTTCCTGCTGTAGTTCAGGGCAGAGTGAGGGTTCCTGAGACCCCCCAGCACTGGCTGCCTGAACCAGGGCGGCTCTGAGCTGACCCCGGAGGTTCAGGCAGGATTCCAGAGCTTCCAGATGCTCCTGAGTGGGCCCTGCTGCCGGGCCCCCCCCTGATGCTCCCTGTGTCCCTGCAGGCCATGAAGGTTCTGTCCAAGAGGAGGCTGATGAGACAGGCCGGGTTCCCCCGTGAGTCTGACCAGCCGCTCACAGCCTCGTCCTGCCTGTCTCACCCCTCATCCTCACCTCTGATGCTCGCCAGGACGGCCCCCCCCTCGAGGAGCCCGAGCAGCCCCTGAAGGCCCCCCTCAGGTCAAAGGTCCCCTGGAGAGAGTCTACCAGGAGATCGCCATCCTGAAGAAGCTGGACCACCCCAACGTGGTCAAACTGGTGGAGGTCAGTGGTCTGAACCCGGTGGGGGGGGCAGACAGCCTGGAAAAGCCTTCCAGGCAGCCAAGGATGGGCCTGTTGATGGCCCAGAGCTCACAGCAACACGTTTCTGCCTCCTTTCAGGTTTTGGACGACCCAAACGAGGACCACCTCTACATGGGTACACACACTCACACACACTCACTCTCACACACACACACACACACACACACACACACACACACACACACACACTCCCACTGCTCCAGGCAGTGTTGGTGGTCAGTAACTGAGTGTTTCCTCTTGCAGTCTTTGAGCTGGTGAAGAACGGGTGAGAGCGTCTTCCAGTCCATCAGGGCGCTGGGGGGGGACTGGTTCCAGCAGGGCTGCTTTCATGTGTGTGTGTGTGTGTGTGTGTGACTCAGGCCGGTCATGGAGGTGCCCACAGCCACGCCCTTCAGGGAGGACCAGGCCCGCTTCTACTTCCAGGATCTGCTGAAGGGGATCAGCTACCGTGAGTGATGCTGCTCCATGTCTGTCACTGGAGGGTCTACAGCCTTGAGAGTGTGTGTGTGTG
>BJFM01004780.1:2191-18129 GCA_016586285.1 Arothron firmamentum | reverse complement strand
CTCTCTCTCTCTCTCTCTCTCTCTCTCTCTCTCTCTCCTACCTTCACTCTTCTTCCCATGACTCCCAGCTGCCAAGCTGCATAAATATATATACTTTAGATTTACCAAAATGTTGCCGCATAAACCTGGTGCAACACTTGTATAACTACTGAAAAGGTAAATAACACCGCATTCATTATAAACCCATACACGTCACTAGGTATTTTGTTGTTTAGAACAAATATTTGTGAACATTTTAATAAGGTCACATTTCACAACAGGTAACTTGACATTTCACATTATGGTAATATGAGCATCAACTTTCCTCTAGACAAACACAGCAGCAAATCAAACATCCCTGGAAAACAATAACAATATGGTGATGCGGTAAATGGCATGCATAAATCAGTGTTTAACAACTGGAATGATGCAATTCTGATAAAGTCGAATTATTAAAAACTCATTCACCCTCACTGATGATACCAGCATATGGAAAACTGTCCATGCACGTGGATGGACGTCACCGTCACCTCCAGCTCCTTTGTCCAGAGACTGTTTAAACATAGTCATGGGAAATGAGAGCAGGAGGAAAGATGAGAGGTAAGGGAGGGGAATCAAAAAAAAACCTGTCATCCAGGCCTGGGTAGATGTCAATGTACAAATGAATATTATTTAGTACATTTAACTCTAAACCACATTAACAGCACAATTACATGTAAAAGTTCATCAAACATGGTGTAAACTGCTCGGAAACTAAGCTAAAACTGACACAACACATTTAAATGCTGATCACCCAAAGCAAATTAAGTAGCTATAGTGTAGAATAAAGACAATGTATGCCCACTAGTATGTAGAGTGGTTGTGTAAAGGAGCCAAAAATAGAGAAAGCAAATTTAAATTAAAGGATAAATAACTCAGAGCTGTATAAGTGAACTGTTAAAAGAATAGAAACATTATTAGATGGTGACATCTGTGGTATTCTTAATTAGGTTTTATAATTATCATAAAGTGGAAGGAAGGAATGCTTAACAGTCACTGAGGATGGAAGTTAAAAGCAGAAGCCAAACATTGCTATTGTTTTTTTTTTGTTTGTTTTTTGTTCATTGTGAACAACCTCAGCCCCATTACATTTACTATAACCTTTACTACATTGGTAATGTGGCATCTCAGCACCCGTCCAACCTCCTGTGGGACACTGGGATAATCTCTACTAAGCCTTCATAAGAGAGGGATTTTATACCTCCACTGACAGATAGAGAGAGTGAGTGAGAGTCAGAAAGAGGAAAGGGGTGGGGCTGCGGGGGTGCTGGTACCTCAAGGATAACGACATAGATAATGAGTTTGCTGTCAAATTCTTTTTATTTTTTCCTTCTCTTCTTTCCTTCTGTGGTTCTGGACTGGAACAGCTGCTTCATCATTTGAGAGTTGCTTTTGGAGCAGCTTAACATTGTCTAGAGGATGTTGACTGCGGGGAATATACAGTAATGATCCTTTAATGGGAAATTTTCAGCCACAAGAAGCAAGACGTTGAACAGACCTGCATTTTCAACTCATTCATTAGTGCGAGGAACCACCAGGAAGTCAGCATGCATAGCCGGAGAAGGGCTCTAATTGGCCAAAATGTGGAAGTAGAAGGGACCCAAATGGGGCTTTAAAACACAGCTGTATCAATTTCTCCTCATGACCCATTCTAAAGGCAAGTACACAGAAGAACCTTATTCGTTCTATAATGGGATCTCTGTAGCAGAAACGCTGCATTTGCAGTGTTGTCACACGTTATAATCCAGGAACTAGACCAATAGTTCTTTTAGTTGAAAAGGATGAAGATTATTAAGTGACCATTTTAAAAAATGATATTTCAACTGGTTGCAGCGGAGAAGGAAATGTACTGTTCATTTGCTGTCTTTTCCACTCTGTTCTGCCTCAAGATATTTATTAGCACATACTTTTGTGACCCTGGATGACCCGGTGACCTGTTTCTTCCTGTTTTCTGCTTGGACATTAGATCCTTATAAATGTGATTAAATAATGTATTTATTCAATTGTTAATTATGTGTTTCTGTTTCCCTACAGTGCTGAGTACCATAGAAGAACAATTTTACATTTGTTTACTCAACTACTCCTTGCTTTATTCTGATTATGTCAGGCATACAAGCCTGACATGAGAACCATGAAATAATGGAGTTGTTGTTATCATATATATGATTTGCTTTGCTGCATTTAGCTCAGTGGGTAGCAGCTACGCAGCCCTCAGGGAGGCTAGGGGTGGGGTTATAGGCCTCGCTAATGAGCCCACAGAGGTGAAGCTGGTTTGTAGAGTTGAACCAGAGACCTTTAAGTTCACTCCTCTAGCCTCTGGCCCTCAGGCTTCTCCAGCCTCTTGTTGCTGGTCTGTTTGCCGGACAGAACTTGAACTTAGACGTCACGCATGAGCAGGATCTCGCTGTTCTACATTTGCCCCCTCTTCCCCGTAAATGACCCCAGCTTGTATTTATTTGTTTGTCTCCGAACGCTAGTTGTCCACCCATGTTGACCAGTCAACGTCAGAATTCTTTTTACAGGAAATGAAAACTCAACTTTATTAGAATTCACAACAACTAGTGTGTGTGCGAGATAGAATTTCTCCGACCTCATTTAGGAGCAGGCTTTTCCATTAGTCAAGTGTTGTTGCTGCTTGCCTAACCAAGGAGAAAATGGGTTTTTAAAACTGCCACTGCTGAATATGTTGTGTGTGTGTGTGTGTGTGTGTGTGTGTGTGTGTGTGTGTGTGTGTGTGTGTGTGTGTGTGTGTGTGTGTGTGTGTGTGTGTGTGTGCATTTCAGAGGTGACTGTAGTGTGTCTGTGACTGCACGTACTGCTGTACAGGGACACCCAGATCTGTGCTGACAGAGGTCTCAGCTCTGGGATTTGACAGTTATCACATTCTAAGTGAAGGCAGAGAGAGCTGGCGCTGGGTAGGAAATGTTTTTAAATGAATCCCATTCTGCCACCATTATACCCACTCTGGATCTGAAACGACCTGCACGCCGTCACTTTAATCTATACGACCGTCTGCACACCAGGTTGACACTCGCTAAAGAGGCATTGAATAAATATATTTTACTACATTCCACAAGCTGCTGGGTGCAAGCGTGCTGCTGTTCAGAGGCGCGGGTTTTCATTTTCTCTCAGCCACTGGGAAGTGAGGCACGTGATCCTGGAATATTGACACGCGGCGGTGTTTATTCATGACCAGAATGCACCTCATGCTCTGCACATGCTGCTAGGAGGCAACTTCACCTCTCGACTTCTTCTGCTTCCGTTGCCAAAAAAAGGAGTGCCTGCCCCGAGCGCAGCCACCGGCACTTACACCTCCACAAAACTCTAAACCCAATCAAATCCTGTCCGTTCTTCCCGGTCGGAACATGTCAAACACGCCGACGCATGCTGTCGTTGAAACTGCTTTTCTCCATGTGTCAAAGTGTGATGGAGAACGAACCTTCAGGTCCACGTCTGGGAGCCTGGATCTGGCTAAATAACCGCAGACTGTGCAGTGTGGGCAGCATGGTGGTGCAATCACATGGAGAAGGTGGGGTTGTGTAAAGGGGGTGGGGGATGTATCCACGTCAGGGCCTAATCCCACTTTCATAAATTCCATTTGACATGCTTTGCCCCTCCTCTTACTCTTGTGAAGAGTTGATGGTTGTCAATGATGATGTGGTTCGTCTGTATCTGTTCTTTAATAGTAACAGATGCAGAGCATTTGATATTATTCTTCTGAACAATGCTACTCTCTTTGGTTGCTTAGATCCATTTAAACCCTTGTTAAAAGCCATATCAATATTTAGCATCAATTTACAAGAGGAATCAGCGCCACCTGGCCCAAATCTGTTTGACACACATTAAAGCACTGGAAGCACACGCTATCAGCTCATGCAATATTCAGCAGACGTGGCTGCAGTAATTCAGGAGTGACCTGCAGCAATCTGAGGAAGAGGATCACAACAAGAAGAAGACAAACACATTTGATGTCAAGGGTGAATGACTCAATAACACAAGCTCGAGAATCCCCCCCACCCCACTCCCTCCGTAACCGCGAATATCACTCCCAGTTTGAGTCTCGCCAGAACAATTATGGTGCAGGAGAAACTTGAGCTCCTGTCAACATGTCTTCACTGAGGACTAATTAATTCTGTTACGGTCTGTAAGTGTAAATGGAAGCCAGAAAGAAAGCAGTTGTAACAAATGAATAGCGGGGGGGGGGGGTTCTGCTGGTAAGAGTTGCATTTGTGATGTGTAGCAACTATTTGTCTCTCACACCTGGAGGAACAGTTGCTCGGTCTTTAAACCTCATCATGAATCCCAACACTTTGTCACTGATGGTGGTGCCTAACGCCTGTGATTAGGGTGCACACAGCAGCTCATGCGTTGTCTGTTGAGCGGGTGTCAACACCCGTGCTCACTGCGTAATTAATTTGATATTTGATTAGGCTCTGCTTAAAAGCCGAGGAAAAAAAAAACATCATGTTCAGTCTATCCTCATGTGAAAAGTTCACTTACAGTAGCTTATACATTTGTTTTTTTGTTTTTTTTTATCTCTAGCCTTAGGCTTTCAGCAAAGTTTGCTCAACTTTTGTCTGTCTCCTTCTTTGTATCTTAAATAAAAGCAAGTACAGACTTGGGTTTTCTCACAGTATCGTGGGATTGTCTGTATGAGTCTTCTGTAGATTTTCAAGCATCCCTTCTCATCTCCATCTTCCAGTATTCCAAAAAAAAAAAAAAGCCCTTGTGGATTGTGTTCACTCTGCTCTCTAGTAGATGTATGTCCACAAAGAAATACCTAGTGACTGTGCAACATGTTTAAGTTGAGTTTTGGAGTGGGATGTGTTGGGGATTTTGCGGCACTGAGCTGCGGGGTTGCAGAATATATGCAGGCTCCCCTTCGCCTTCCAGTCCATGGGACTGGAAAATAAAAGACTGCAAAACAACACCTCCTTTAACAATGATCTACCAGTTGTCATGAATACAATAGACAAAAGGCTAGATTTTGATTAGTACAGCAGAGTCAAACATAAATGGGACTTTTGTGCTGTTTCAATAGAAGTAAAAAGGAATTGTAAGACTAAAAAGTACTTTACCACTTCTCTTTTCTTTACACAACCGCTAAAACAAATGAAAAAATTTAACTTTTGTTCATAAATGACATAAGCTGGTCCAATTAGCATCAGTACCGGTGGGACAATGACGAAGAAAATACATCCTTCATCCTTCATGGTTAAACTCATAATATCACAATATACTGTACAACAGGTATCAATCACATAGCAATAAACACTGTGGCCCTCGTTTATGAACCGTACATATGGCAGAGAACTGTGCACACGGCAATTTTTAGGCAAGGTTCAGCATTTATCAATCTGGACGTGAGCGTACGAGCCGCTCAAATCTCACGTCAGGTCTGACGTTATGTTAATTAAACAAATTAAACAAACCTCAACCTGGTAATTGAGCACAGGCAGCCACATATTCTGTGCAGATTAAAACAGAAACGATTTAATGAAATAAATATATTTGGTTTTTCCAGAAGCATTTTGCATTCTCCTGATAAAATATAACTTGTTTTTTTCCTGAGAAATTAATGTTGGGTTTGTTTTTTGGTGTAATTATTTCTGTTTTTCTGACTTAATTCTTTCTTTTTGTTTGTTTGCTTTTAAGCAATCTTGTCCTTTTTGTCGAAGTAAATGTTTTCTCTTTTTTGTGCTCATTGAAAGAATATCTACTAACTGGTGAAGCTGTCACAGAGCAGTTGCATCGTTTCAACAGTGCACGCACACGCATGACTGTGTCAGGGCAGCAACACGTCTCCTCGTCATCGTTCTCCAGAGAGCGTTTTTCTGGGCTCCTTTAACACCAGTTTTCATGCTTCCAAACAGTGCGTCCTTGTAAACCTCCACCTCGGACTCAAGGGGATCAACTTCCAGCTCGAAAAAGTTTCATTTCTTTCTTAGGTTTCTCCTCTCAATGTTTGACTTCAGTGGGCGGGGGCCTCTGAAACATGAATATTTAGGACGGAAGATATTAATGTCGATCAGTTTCCGCATTTATCAAGACCCACTGAGTTGTGCACTGGGATTTGTTATATACGAAATTTTCATGAATCACATGTGCGTCTTTTCGTACCACGACCCCTGCACGCAGATCTGCGCACGTTTCTACTTGATAAATGAGGGCCTATCACCAATCTCATGTCACAGGAAATGTAAATCAATATAGACAGACAGACAGACAGACAGACAGACAGACAGACAGACAGACAGACAGACAGACAGACAGACAGACAGACAGAGACGTTTTCTAGTCAAATAGGAAAAGGTAAAAGTTGGCTGCACTCCGCATTTCTTTTTATCAAAGAAGTGTTCTCGGCCCTGTCACAGAAACAAAGTGTAACCATGGAATTTGTCATCATGGTAACTGTAGAGAAAAAAAATTAAACCAACTGGATTTTTTTTTTTTTTTTTTTTTTTTCGAGGAACAGGTTATGTTAAATTATCATAAAATAACTGAAATCACAAAAAGCACATTGCTTTTTGGTGGTTTACTCTCCTATAAAACCTACAGGGATCTAACCTAGTGTTGAGGCAACCCCTAGAGATAATTCCTGCACATATCTGCAGCACAGTAAATCCCCGCGAAAATGTGCATCATGACTGTGAGACGGCGGGCTGGGAAACCAATGTTCACCTGTAGGATGATTGGTCATTAAAACTTCATCCAAACATGTTGCCATTAAATAATGAAGCAAATTGCATTTCTGACAAATCTGCTCCAGATGCACGTCGGCTGGAGCAGAGCTGGGCATTTCCTGCAGCCCCCTGGCAAGATGTAAAAGTACGTTTTTTGCACTTCTCATCTACTACCTACCGGTTTTACCCAAGCATGCTCAAGCCTTCACATACATCTAGTGTTACACAATTTTAGGCAAGAGAGAGCAGCTAAGCAAGTGGGAGCACACTCAGTCTCCTCTAAAATTAGATTTCAGCAATATGTCCATTGGGTAGCAGAGAGATAGCACAGGAAACTGACTCTAGGACTCTTCGAGCTTCTGTATTTTTTATACTACAGGTGTACCACAGCCCTGAAATGGACAGGCTTGCAGGATGGCTCAGCCTTTTTTTGCATCTGTACTGAAATTTCAGCAAGACCTGTGTGTGTGTGTGTGTGTGTGTGTGTGTGTGTGTGTGTGTGTGTGTGTGTGTGTGTGTGTGTGTGTGTGTGTGTGTGTGTGTGTGTGTGTGTGTGTGTATGTGTATGTGTATGTGTGCGTGTGTGTGTGTGTGTAAGAGAGAGAGAGAGAGAGAGAGAGAGAGAGTGTTCTTATGCCTGCTACATACTGAATACCAAAATATTCATTCTACCAGCAAAGTAAGGACATTTTGGGGAAGTGAGGACTTTTTGACTGGTCTTCATAACTCCAAAGGACTGTTTGAGGGTTGTTATGGTTATGGTTAGGGTTAGGGTTTGGGTTATGGGCTGAGTAATACATTATCCCAATGAAAGTCCTCACAAAGACAGAAGTACTGTAGAAGGATGTGTGCGTGTGCGCGTACGTGCGTGCGTGTGTCCTGTGTATTCACAATTACTCAAGTCAGAGCTATTTGGCAGACTGCTCTATAGTTGTCTGCATTCTCTCCACACATTCAGCAAAGCTAAATATTATTGCTGCAGTCAGAGATTACACTCGTTATACTCCTATTAACAGCTGCTCTCACTTTCTCTGCTTCCCTCTCTGTGTACATTTTTATCCTTCCATCCACCATCTGCTTTAATATGACTTTTTTTTTTCCTGCTACAAGTCACCCTCTCGTTTTAATTCCCCGCTCCTCTTGGGGGCAGAGGAGGTTTAAACATAAAGGGTAAACGGGGTGATATTGCATATTGACATACCTCATATTATTTCCTCTTCAATTTTTCTGCTTGGCCAGGAGTCTTCTTTATTGCTAGTTCTTCCTCCCTGCTCTTTCCCTTCTACCATAATGCTACACGGGTAGGAAAGCATAGAGACTCCACAATAATTTCCTGTCCTCTCCTTTTCCCTCCATTTGTGTTGACGCTCCTTAGAGGGGTGAACTCTGTGGCATCATAAGGTGAAATGAGAAAGATGTAGATATGTGGTGAGTACATTGTAAAGCACACAAGAGGGTCAAGCATCCCATTGTCGCTCTTCCATTAGCTACAAGAGGCCTCACGTCTCTCATGTTAACAGGAAGAACCCTTGAGTAGGACCAGGCTTACATAAATTTCCAAATAAGTCTTACAATGGCCAATCCTGGGGAAATTTATTGCCAATAAAATCTCAACCCAGCAAAACAACTGACCTCTGATAAACTCACTGCACATTAGATTTTACCAACATTTCTTACAAATAAATGTGCCAAAACTTCCCCAAAGGACTCATTCAGTCTTATAATAAAGATTAATAGCCACACACATTGTCCCCAAGCAGAAAGTAGCCTTTTCAGACACAAAGTTAGTATTTAGATAGATTTTCCAAAGTTCCCAAATTGCAAATCACTTTGCATCATATATCTGAGTAAGAAAGAAACACACACACACACACACGCACGTACGTACGCACGCACGCACGCACGCGCGCGCGCACACACACACACACACACACACACACACACAGCAAATGGACGTCAGGGAGGAAACCAGCATGGTTTTGGTTTTTGACTCGGGTTCAGCCCCTCCACCCTCCTGCTCTCAGCTGTTCAGTCATCCTGCCTCCCCTGACCGTCTGATGGGCAGATGTTTGGGCTGTGAGGTGAGGAGGTGACTCCACTGGGAGCCCTCTGCCCAGTAATTGGCTGTCACACACAACT
Source organism: Arothron firmamentum (assembly GCA_016586285.1). Lineage (NCBI taxonomy): Eukaryota > Metazoa > Chordata > Actinopteri > Tetraodontiformes > Tetraodontidae > Arothron > Arothron firmamentum. The sequence continues at coordinate 9,289 of BJFM01004780.1, read as the reverse complement.
TCCCAAAGTTGGCAAATCGGATTTCTTGGCGTCCGTGGGGGTGAGACCAGGGATAATGTGAAAAGGTGAAGGCTTTAACTGCAGGTGTAAGTGTGTGTGCTTATCTTCACACTCGCACTGACTGTCCCTCTCGCGTTTATCTTTATCTTTACCTGTCTTTCTTCGACTCCAGCCCTCTTACCTTCCTCAGGTTCTTGACTAATCTCTTTGTCCTGCAGCGGTCACTTCAAGACCTTTCTGCCTCCTGACAAAACTTTCATGTTGTGCATGTTGGTAAGCAGTGGAGATGTAGGTGTTGGCCTGCAGGTAAGCATATCCTACGCTCTTCTTCTTGGCGAGAAGTAGGACATAGACAAGACTCGTCTCTTGTTGTGAATACAGTTCTCCTGATTTTATATGCACAGTTCAAACAGCACAAGCTCAAACAGCAGCAGCAACTGGATTCACAGCCTCTCCATGAATAAAAAGTCAGATTAATATTTTGCATTCCCTGATAATAATAAAATCCATTTAAAGTGTTACAATTCCAGGTTCTAAAACTGCCCGTTTGCATGTACTGCCCCCCAGACAGAGAAACAGATTAAAATATTATTATTTGCCTGAGGCTTGACACAAATAACAGACCTGCATGAATGTTAACTCCATTTTTGGGTGCTGTTAATGAGAGATTATGCCTGCAACTGTAATCTGTAATCATTAGAATCTCTAAAATAATGACAGGTTTTTATTTCTGTGCACTGTCCGTGGATTTGTTGAGACCCTTTTCTCTCCCACCCTATCAAATGACAATACACATGCTCCTGTCAGCTAACATGCATGCATTTGTAATGCATGTTCATCATACTTTAAACTGAAAGTGGTGTTGCTGTATGCTGGTGGGGCCCATTCGTACCTGTCCATGATATAAATATATTTTTATGAGTCATTGTGGTTATTTCCTCAGTCCTATTAGACTAATGGGAACAGTTTATAAAGTGGAGTTCTCAGAAGAACTGACAGGAATAATTTGCTGTATTTCTATAAAAATGAGGTTCAGCTTGTTTCATCTTAATATTTCATAATTAAACCAAAAAAAGAAACGTACAAAATTTAAATGCTGATAGTTTGAGCTAGAAAGCCTTTTCATGATATAATATTTAACCCTAATGATTAGAAGAGGGTACTCATTTGAAATGATTTGCTCTGAACCTTAAAGGCAAACTCTTGCTCTCACGGGGTTGTCATGACGCATGGATCTGCTGCAGAACTGAAAGACTTTCAGGACTTTTATAGACAACAATATGACAGCTGCTGCTTTTTCGTCCCTTTTTTTCCTGCAGTTGTGATTGGATTTCATGCGGCTCTGCTCATTCTGTGGAGGTGTATTTTCCCAGGGAAGAACCTTGCTTCTCCATCCGTGTACCTTGGTGTCCAAATAGGATAATGGCAAAAATCTCCTTTGATTTTTACACACTCTTGTGTCCAGGCTGGCAGACTATCTGACGCTTCAGGGCAACAGAAATGAGGTTTCACGGATAAAGACTGAAGATGATAAGAGGTTGTGTTGCCAAGATGTGACGAAAATGTGAAATGGTGTGAAATGTGTCTTCGTAGCGATAGAAACAGTCAGTTGTGATCAGAGGGTAATGCTTCCTGATTAGGATTGTTTATTCGCAAGGTGCTTGAATGCACAATATAGGAAGTTTGTGACTTAATTCTTGTGCACAGTGATTATGTTGATATGGACACAGCGCTCCTGAAACACCAATGACAGCAAAAGAAAGTTTATGGTGCAACATGCCAAGAAATCTCGTTATGTATGAAACACTATTGGCTATAGGAATGAAGGGGCTGCTGACACACCACTGTATCTCAAATCCCTCCCTATTTCCCCTATAGTGCACTAATAAGGGAGTTTATCGGGTTGTCCAGATTCCAAGTGAGGAGCACTATACCCAAGTTAGTGCACTGAATGTATCCCATAAAGCATTGGGAAAAGTAGCGTACAACTGAGGGTCCTGACTAAGCAATATATAGCATCAGGTGTTAGCCATGAGGTTGGTTATTAATGATTAATTATATTGTGATATGCTAAGGGCACAATACACTGAGTGTATTGAATTCATTCATCAGTAAAATAGAAATCTGGAAGAGCTCTCACGTTGATCTGGTATGTAGTGGTATCCATTATATGATGCTTTGACACCATCTGAAGCACACTGGTTTAATGTCCGCAAGTAAGTCTTCAGTTTATCGGCAAATGCGCGAGTTAGTCCATCCGAACCTGTTCCCTATATGGTGTGTAAGGATTAGTGAACGAGTGAGTGATTTCTTATTTCTGGCTTTCAGTGAAGGATGGCTAACGGGCAACAGCATACTGTTATGGATCTGAGCACATTTTCCCTCCAGCCCCTAATCCATCAAATTTCATGCTTGCTGTGATTTTTCCTTTTTAAATTGTAGCTTTTTCTCTTGCTAATAATTTAGGGCGTAGCAGAGGATACTTACACCAATACTTTTGGAATGAGAGGAAAGAGAAACCACGTATTTCCAGCACTTTTGTATTCCATTAGGAGAGGCATAAACAGAACATTGTCAGTCTGGCCCAGGCAGTTATTTATCGTAAAACCCCACCAGGAGCCAGTTTCCGTCCTTCCTTCCTTCCCATCATTACGTGAGTCATGCTAGGCTACACAAAAGCCCAAAATGTGTTGAAGACAATTGTCGACAAGTGGTTATAACTTTCTAATTTGGAAAAAATGAAAAAAAACAGGAATCTCAAGTATTGAACACATTTTTTGAGTGATAAAGACTCACAGCCAGATGAAACAGTCTTTTTGTCTTGTTTGATTAGACCAAAGCAGGCATCAGTTTAGCCTGAGGCTGCTCTGGAAACAAGACTCTACCAAAATTTTAGCGTAGCACTCAATGTCGAGATGACCTACAAGAGCTTACTGCCTCAGATGTCCATGTGTTTATAACCTTGGATTTTAAATTTCACCATGCCATCAGTGCATTAAAGCATTCTGTGGATGTATAAGACAAAATCAGACAGGAACAAGCTCAGATGTGACTGCTAAGGGACAAACAGGGGGCAGCAGTTGCACTGCTGCTGGGCAATTTCTATACCAGGTCATATGACCTGCTGTAAAAGTCATGCAGTATGTGTGGCAACAAGCGGAATCACTGAATAACTATAGTACAAGTTCACATCATTTTGTAGCAAAAAGCCTAAAAATCACCCAAAAAGAAAAAAATATCTATGCTATCCCATTTTTCTACATATAACTATATATAGATACGGTCCTAAGCCATGCTGATTAATACTGAGTTTAATTTACGCAGTGAAATTTATCTAATGGAAATGCTTGGAGGATGTGACTTAGGAAAATATGTAAATTTGATCCCAGAATTCTCTTCTTCTCTAATACAATATTAATGTAATATCTTTTGTAATTGATAAATCAAAACATGTGTACACAAGCGTATTTTACAGACAGAAAAATACACTGAAATATTTATGAAATGAATAAATAAACAGCGATTGTATTGTCGTTCTCAGGCTGCATACACACTGCATGTCTGTTATCACTTAGATATGTAAATTTGTACACACTGGAAATTTTTTTTTTTTACACCCCTCATCCATATAAGTCAGTAATTCTTAAATAAAATTCAAAAGGTCCAGAGTTTAATATTTAATGAGAATCATGCAAATGTGGAAGTGTGGAAGTAATACTTCAGGTGGGTGTGTGGAGTGCCAGGAGACTATCATTACAGCTGAAACGTGGAGCTGTCAGCTCAGAAAGCTGTAAAGGAATTGTTTACCCATCTCTCTGCCTTAAATCTCATACATCAGTATTCTAATTGTGAATGTGCCCTTGACCTGGTGGTGGATACAGGCAAAGGACTGTCAAGGTCTGGAAATTGAGAAGTGACCCATGACATCATTTAAGCATAGAATTCAACAGGAAAAAGGACTGTTTGGGATCTGAGACACTGATGTGATGAAGCGACAGTCAACATCCAGCATATCCAAGTCTGAGTGTTGTATGCAGTGAATTACATCATCTGCCTCCGTGCATTTATCATCTATTTTAAGTTTCTGTCTGCTGTTATAAGCATCAATAATTAAACTGTTCTGTCTCACTGCTTTTTGAAGTCAAGTGTTTCAGCACTTTTCCTCCTTTTCAGCACCCAGTTTTCATTGATTTGCCTGTTTCATCATTCCAATTTCTTTTTCTCCTTCTTTTCCCTTTCAGTTGTCACCACATCAAATCATCTTCCTGCATCTGCCCCTGTCCTCTTCATTCTCTTTCCTCAAACCATTTATCTCCGTGTCGTCTGTAACCACATCTATAGAGTCTTTGGACTTCCTCTGGGCCTCCTCTCTGGCAGTTACATCCTCAGCATCCTTCTACCGCTACATTACCTGTCCCTCCTAATATAACATGGGCCGTTCCTCTGATGTGCTCATTCTTCATTTTTCCATCATTATCGCCAAAAACAAAGGTCTTTATTGAGCTAAAGAAGTGAGTAAAATGGTGATCTGTTACACACTCTAATAAGTGGAACATCCTGGAGTATCTGAATCAATTTTACAGATTTCCTATTGGTCATGTGTGGTATTGCAGCCCTAGAAGCTTCCAGGCTCGTAAGTAGCATCTGAAACAGGTGCCAGACAATGGCATGAATGGGGATGTGTATTTGTTTCACAATATGGATGAGGGGATTTTTTATATATATATATAAGGGTATGATGATTTTTATACTCTCTTTGTTAGGCTTTGAATGTGCTGAAAAGATCAATCACAGACTACAAAGCAGTGAGACATGTTAATGCTTTGGTGTGGGCTTACACACACTCATGGGTGTGTATGTGTCAAAAAAAGAGGTGCATCATGTACAATTGTGAAGCAATTTTTTACTGAGTATGATATGTCCCATCACTAATCAGCTGACCTTTATTGTACAGGAGGGAGCAGGGCACAAAAACCTGCTGTTGAATTCCATTTTTATTTTTCAACACCAATTCATGACAGAATCGACTCAAGGCCGAGATTGTGATGTTGGAAAAGATACAGGAAGATGGATGGATGTGAGATGTGAATGGGTGAAGCACCGACCCTTGTGAATGTCAGTAACCGCAGGTTTGTAATCCCGGCTTCTATCTCTCTGCCCTTCATCACAGAGACTATCTGAGAAAAAAAAGATCGAGATAAAGAATACAAGTGGTGCCATTTCGATTATAGACACTCTCAAGGTCAGACAAGGTGATTTCTTTTAAGCATGTTGCTTTTCAACTTAAATGCCCAGGGACTTTCAATGTACTCAATATGTCTCATTTTCAAAGCGTTAATGCTTTTTACCCAAAAGAGCATGCTGAATTTTAGATGAAATTTCATAGCTCTTCACGCATGCTGCTGAAATCTAAAACAGTAGTCCTGTAAATTCTATTTTTTATCCTATTTAAATTTCTAGCTTATTACCACAAAATGATTTAGATTCCAATTTGAATCTCTTACTCAAATGGATGTCTGGAGGAGTGTTAAATGTATAAATGAGTCACGGACACAGTATATAGGTCACAACACTACTGCTTTTGATTCTCAAATAAACACAAAGCAGTGGCCTTTTACATTCAGGCACTCAAAAGCTCCGCATTCACAAACTACTCCACATTTCTGAAAGGCCCTGCCTTCAAATGGAATTTTTGATATCATGTTATGAACTCACCACAGTCATTGGAACATTGATGTCAAAGATTACTCATTCTACTGACTTCTTAAAATCATTTTTCTTGTATTTTCTTTTCAATTTTAAGATTGATTGGTTTTGTATTACTGCCACACCTCACCTGCTTTATAATATTTCTGGAAAATTGTTATAGCTGAAGTAGCTGAATTTAAATATTTGTTTCAAGAGTTTGCCAAAGGACACAAAAAAAATGTCCTCAGCCTGTTAATCAGAAAAGCAGAGCAGAACATAGAGTCAACTCAGCAGAGGAACCAAAGGTCTCCTGGGGGAAGAAAAGAAAGATTCCTGATCAGGTAAGTCTAATTGATTGATGTGCACATGCATAGCAGTGATCAACTGTGGCCTTGGTGGTTTTGTATGTGTCTGTTGGGGAGTAAAGCCCCCAGAGAACAGTAATGGATGGATATGAGACAGAACTATAGCTAGCCTAATGTTAAATTACAGTAGATTATTAAACTACAGTATATGCACTGGTGCAGGCAAATTTGTGAAATTGCATGCAATGCTGTGGATATTTTGAATGAACAGCTTCCAATTCCCCCAGTGACTGTGTAAAAAGGTTCCTGGTCTCACCTGGTGATAAGCCTTTTATCTTTGCCTTCCTGCTTTGCCTCTGGCCTGCACTCTTCCGTTCCACGGCCAACCAATCGGGCACGTAGCAACCCTCTGAGTAAGCCAGGACAGAGAATCATGCCTGGGGAACATAAGAAACTGCCATTCCAAATCCCGACATGAAAGGAAACATGCCATTCCTTCTGATGTGGTTAAAAATGATTCACCATTCATGTGCTGGGTTCTCTAAATATTTGGCAAATTTGGCAGGTTCTTTTCCAACCAACAGACAGGATTGCTCATTTCCAACACCCAGTCAGTGTAAACTTTAGTGGCCTTAAACAAGTACATATGAATAGCCCGTAAATGTTTGCCCCCTTTAAAGCTGAACCAGAGTCTTACAAAGACTGTTCACTGGGTAGAAGAGAAACGCGAGGAAGATGTGTGCAAGGAGGGATAAACTCTTGATCAGATCACTAGATCAGAGCATGGTGGGCTCAAGCTACTCTACAGTTGGTAACTCCAGAGGGAGGGAGGGAGGGATGGATTTCTCAAGTTAGACCATTGTAATTGAGTACAAATTTAGCTCTCGAGTTTTGATTTTGGGACAAAGAGGATCTGGGTTTCCTCTTAATCCTGGACTCTTGATTCATCTCAGACACGTGCATTTCTGCATGCTCAGACTGCAACTGTGGCTCAGACCACACCTGCTGCATTCAAATTCAAATTCCAAAGCCGTCCAGACTTGTGTTTCGTTTCTTAGCTCTGGGAAATCGAGCTGGAATACAATGATTAAAATACAAAAAAAAA
>BJFM01004771.1:26813-41247 GCA_016586285.1 Arothron firmamentum | reverse complement strand
GGGGGGGGGGGCTCAGAGAAAGGACAGAGGGGCTGCTGGGGCTGGGGGGGTACAGGGGTTTGGTTTGGAGGGTACAGAAGGTTGAATGAGTTGTAAGAAGCGGAGGGGGCAGTAGATGACGAGGGGAAGGGGGAGGGGGGGTGTTGCTGCGCGTCAGCGTGCACTTGTTTTTCAGGCTTCAAGGTCAACTCCTGACGACCTCGCCGCAGACAGGAAGTGGATGTTAGGATGACAGGAAATCAGGGCTGGGGGGGGGGGATTTCTCTGAATTGGGCATCGCCAGCGTGATGCAGATTCTGGAGGTTGGTGGTGGTTTGAGGTGTAGTCAAATTAGAGGGAGGAAGCTCGGCGGAGGCAGGGAAATGAGCTGCAGGTGAGGCTGCGGTTGAAGCCCAGCTAGACACACACACACACACACACACACACACACAGCATCAATAATAAACGCTAAAAGAGGCCAGACACACAGGTTCACCTCTGATTATTGACTGAATTAAAGCAGAAATACCAGTGTAAAAATAACCAGCTAACTAAAGGGCCAGTTAAAAAGATAAATAAAATATTACATTTATTTCAGAACACTACACATCATGTATAATATTAATTGTGATGATTTGCCGGGTTAATTGCTCACGGTGATCGTGAATTAAAATTTGCAATCTGCTTCATAAAGTATTAACCATGAAACCGCTTGTTTTGGTTAATTTCTGACTATAAATCAACTAAAATCATAAGATATCTTCATCAGTTAATCCTTCTGAATGGCTGCTTTCACTTTAAATTGATTATTGTCGTTAATGACAAAGCTAGGTGACATTCATGGTCAGTTGGCGCCCCCTAGTGGCTGTAAAGAGGTGATGTAAGTTATTTATCCTCGATGTGAAAAAGATTATAAAAAAAAAAACTTCTGATGAATAAAACATCTGTTTCACATTTGCCTTCTAATGTGACATGTTTGTAGTTTCAGACTTAATCAGATTCATCACATTTAATGATGATTTTAGGTTGAAGTTCACTCATCTGCGGAGAACTGACACCAAAAGCCCGACAGCCCACCTCCATCAATCAGGAGACGGCTCAACCTCCAACCTGACAGCTGCTGACCGGACCTGCGTACCTTCCAAACGTTTCTTTTCCTCCGTTTCCAACTGCTGAAGTTCCACCAGGAAGGTCCAGGTCCGGATGGCTGCTGCTGACTCTTCTGGGCTTCAGATGCTGTTCACAAACGCGTCAACAACAACAACAACATCATCTCTAAAAACACATCAGGAGGTCACGCGTGAGCGGTGCATGATGGATTTGCCCATTTTTGTGTTTAGAAATGAAAGTAAATGATGCACAAACATTCACCAGTTTTAATTCTGTGTAAAGGTTAAAGGACTGAACGTTAAAAAAAGAGAATAAAAAGCAACCGCTGTGTATGAATTCATATTTACACATTTTTTTTGATGTTTTAACGCTGCTGTGAGCAAAAAAGGTCACCGGCAAAACCAGAACGGATAACCAGAATGTGCACAAACCCAACAGGGTTCTTATTTGGGTTGAAGGCAATGTGAAGTCTTTACTTCAAAAGATGTGCTGGATGATGATCAATCACACAAAAACACACTCATATCAAACATTAAAGGATCCCTTTTCTGCACCAGGATGTGCGGAAATCCCGGCAGAATCAAACGAAGCGAAATAGTCCGAGAAAAGTGCCTCTTTTACAGATAGACAGACTGACACAGAGCAAGAAGGCAAAGGAAGAAACCGGGTGAGAGTGAGCGATTCGACCGTCCCCACATCAGGGTCAGCACAAAGATGTCCTCCTCCAGACCTGGTGGCACCCTGCTGCCTGAGGGACCCAACGACCCAGCGACCCAGCGACCCAACGACAGCGCTACAGTAAAAACCGTTAAAAATCCAGAAGGTGGGAACATCCCACCAGCCAAAGTCAGTCCGATCCAGACAGGGAGTGGCTGACAGAGGTGGTAAAGCTTTAAGAACAGCTCAGGATTCTGTGTGTGTGTGTGTGTGTGTGAGTATGTGTGTGTGTGTGGGGGAGGAGGAGTGTCCTCTTTGCCTGTTTTTCTCTCTCTCCCCTCTAGAACAGCTGGATCATGGACTCCCGAGACTTCCCCACTCCGATCCACTTGACTGTGGAAACACAAGCAGTTTGTCAGAAGCGGTTCTGGTCGACCACAGACAGGTGGAGAGTCTCAGTAATGGTCTCACCAGGAACCCCCAGCTGCTCCTCAACGAACCGGACGTAATTCTGGGCCTTCTCGGGCAGATCCTCAAAGCTCCTCGCAGCCGAGGTGTCGCTGTTCCATCCCGGGAGAGTCTCATACTGGACCTCCACGCGATGCAAAACCTCCTGATTGGCTGACAGCACAGTCACATGATTAGTTAGATGTTAAAACGAGACCACGGACGAGTTTTGCTGAGGTGAGATAATAAAAAAAAGCAGATGAATCTGTAGCAATTGAAACACCGAAGGTGCAAAACTAAAATAAAAGCCACATTTAGAGAACGCAGCAAGTTCTCGCTCACCTGGAAAGTGAGGAATCATCTGGTCGTCGACTCTGTAGGACATTCCCACCTTGATTTCCGAGAACACGTCCAGTATGTCCAGCTTGGTGAGAGCTATACTGAGAGGACAAGACATTAAAATAAAAGTTAAAAACGTGCTCACTCCACAGACCTCTCGTTCAAGTCTTTACTGGGTGAATAAAGTCAGAGTTTCAAATCCTGAATCATCTGATTTTAGAAGCAACACTGAGGACACGGAGGATCCATCTCAGAAGTCTACTCTGATCAGGATTATTGTCCTCTAATCAATTTAGTGCAGAAAAACCAGCCCCACACGGAGGCACACGTGGACGCGGGTGAACTCACGCGCTGAATCCATTAATCATGTGTGCATATTTGATGAGCACCAGGTCCAGCCAACCACATCGCCTCTTCCTGCCTGTGGTGACACCCACCTCCTTCCCTCGGGTCTGCAGAAGCTCACCCACGTCCTGCACACAACACCCTGTGATTCCGGCAGCCTCCACTGGGTGGCGCCATTTACACATTCTACATTTAAAGTGATTACATGGAATATTCCGGGGCCATATTTGAATATTGACGTGTATTAATGTGTTCTCTTACGTTGCTCTGCTCTGTGGGGAACGCCCCGATGCCGACTCTGGTGGTGTACGCCTTGACGACCCCGTAAACAGCCCCAACGTTCTGCGGGGGCATGCCCAGACCGGTGCACACGCCGCCCACCGTGCAATTGGACGAAGTCACAAACGGGTACGTCCCTGCAAGGACACAAAGAAAAAAAACCTCCCTGAATATAAATGACCCGCATTTGTCGGTAAACACCAGCCAAACGCGCTCATGTGACCCTGCCCCGGGAACGTAGCAGGTCATTCCTCAAAAAAAAATTAAAAAACCCATGAAAATAAACAAGTTCAGACAATAAAGCTGCAGTTTTAACCTGCAGTCTCTCTTCTGCTGCCGGCTGGATGTGGAGAGCCGACTCCTGGGGGGCCCTGCCACCTAAATGACCTCATTTACAGCCTGTTTTTTCAACTAAACTTGGCAAAATCAATCGATTCCATTAGCGGACATGCAAAATTAGTGACACAAATCCTGCTAACCGACCCGGTCTGACCCACCATCGCTACCCTGAGGTGTGTTCCTCAGCGACGAGGGATGGAGTTAACGCCAGCCGGGACAGTGATGACGACCGGAGCCGATTTCTGACCTTTGGGCTCACACTCAAATGTCACAAGCTTGGATCTTTACGCTCTTGTTGACGCTGACTGGAAATATTCTCCTAACAGATGAACTCTGGAGGTGGAGCCATCCTCCCGTGAGCAAAAGTGAAGGATTGTGGGTAGTCTGATGACATTCCCTCGAGGTGTTTCCTTCAAACCGAGAGACAGAGGTCGTTCCAAATCAGCCTTCTAGCCGGGGCAACGGCAGGAGCTTCAGAGACAACGCGATCTTTGGGTTCCCGCTCAAAGACGTGAGAGTCCACCCACGTGCGCGTGGTGGCGGCGGCGCCCAGACAGGCTGTTGTGTAATCAAAGAGGAAGCAGTCTGGCGTCTGCGGGTGCTCCTCAGACTGATGCCTCAGACCAGATCAAACCGGCCCGGACTCGTCCGACTCTGCTGTAAATGTGACCGTCGCACTGACAGGCGACAGGGCGCCGTGCTCATGCACAGTCAGGTGGAACTGAAGTGGTTGAACTGTGAGCGTGCACGTCAAGCCTAGGTGCTGTGGCGTCGTTAGATGTCAGTGAACGTACCGTGAGTTCCAGGCTGAGCTCCACGCAGGCTTTTGAAGGGCATCACAGACATTAATACATCTGATCCTCTGCACAGGTTAGCATGAAGACGCTAGCTGACTTCTCAAACACACGCACGTGCACAGATATACGGACCAAAGTCGATGTCCAGGAGGGCTGCGTTGGCCCCCTCCACCAGGATCTTCTTAGGAGGACCATGAAGAGCCTCGTACATGAAGTGCACGCCGTCCCTCACCATGGGCACGATCTTCTCCCCGTAGTTCTGAAACCAACACAGGAGCCGTCACTGCCACAGTTCCTCAGAGCAATCCTGTTTGGCGTCAGCACCTTTAGCTTGGCCAGCTCTCCGTCCACGTCGATCTTCAGGGTCGGGTACATGGACATGTACTGCTTGGCCAACACTTTGTACCTGGAACCGGCAGCACAGGTCAGTGAGGTTCATCCTCCAGCGGAGGTCAAAGGCAGGAACCAGAACTCGTGTCCGAGCTTTGCGCCCAACTGCTCCGGGCCGTCAGAAACACTTCTATCTGCAACATTTCATGGCTGACTTGTGATCCGCAGCCTAAACTTCAGACCGAGCAGCTACCGCAGCGACACGTGCGCTCACCGTTCAGAGAACTGAGCGAAGTCTGACAGCAGGTCGCATATCCTGAGGCCGCTGCGGGCTGCCTTCGCCGAGTACACCGGACCAATCCCCTTCTTGGTTGTCCCTAAGCTGGGCGGGGCAGAGGGAGAAAGGAAGGAGAAAGACGAGCTCAGTGTGAGTGGGCTCCTCAGCAACAGCGGCTCATGGCTGGGCAGGGGAGGTCGTCACAGACAGCTTCCAGGAACAATAAGAGCACCTAATCAAAGTGTGGAAGTCAAAACAGACTTGTGACTTTGCTTTAGTGAGGTCAGAATATCTGTTATATAACCGAAAACACGCCGTCCAACTGGAAATGTTGTGGGTTTTTTTTAGGTTGGGTTTCTGGAAAATCCTCATTGAGTGTCAAGAGAACACAAATAATACATATATTACAGACACTAAACATGCGCTCTTTGGTAATAAAGGGAATGTCACACACAGCAGCCCACACACACACACACATAACAGAGTGGAAGTTACGCTACGTGGTTTTAGCATCGGGTGTGTTCAGTGAAAGGTTTGGACATTTACCTCTTTAGAAGTAGTATAAAAGTTCATATTTAAGTAGAATTGGGGTTAAAGTGACAGGAGGAAGACTGGAGGGAACACACACACCTGTTTGTGTGGATGTTTCCATAATTACTATTGAAGGAGGTTGGTGAAACCAGTCGCGCTGCAGCAAACACGTCATGTGTTACGAGCTTAGAGAAAAGCGTAACAGCAGCGTGCTGCTGCAGGCTTCTGTTTGTGTAGCTGGTTTGGAAAACAGTAACTAAAGTTAATGTGTGACTGAAGGAAGAGCTGGAGTCCTAAATCAAACTCAATCAATCAAACAATGGGAGAACCAGCCAGCTTCACCCAGAGAGACCCAGAGAAGGAAGGTGGAGGGTCTGGGGTGATCTGGGTCACACCTGCACCTCTAGAACCTTTAGGATGTTTTAAAGACATGCCTGGATGATGCCAAATTTCACTGCAATGCATTCAATTTTCACTGTTTCTGTCGCCCTCTAGTGGCCGGAGACACACAGGACAGGATATCTATTTGACCAGTTAATAGTTTTTGGCCTCTTTTCAAAAACATCACACAGATGCAGATCCAGATTCAGTTATTCAGCTATGCAAAGGATAAATATGTGAAACCATACATATTAAAATCTTAAGAGCGTAAACAATCAAGCCAACAGTCAGCGGAAGCAGAGACCAAAACCTTTGTGGACGAGTGTTTTAATCCCGGATGAGTGTTTGTGTGCAGAGGACGTTTGAAGCAACACTTTCCTTACTTCTTGCCTGCTTGTTCTCGTCTCTGCTGTTCCTGAATGCCATCGACCGCCTGGTGGAAGTCAAACACTGTGGAGGACGGAGAGAGGGGACACACACTCTCACACAGCTCCAAGAAAGCAGGGCTCACTCATTCCCACACCGTCCTTCTTCTGCACGCCTTCCTCCATCCATTCACTCACTCACGTGTCCCCGGGGGGACCGGAGCCCACTCACCGATGTGCGCTCTGTCAGAGATGATCAACCTTTGCTCCCAGCCTTGTAAACCTACAAACAACAGCGAGCAGATGCAGGTTCAGGACCGGAAACCTCAGAGAGCGTCAGGGGTTAAAAGAACAACTCTGAGCTCACCGTTGCCTTTGTTCTCGTTCTTTGCAGCCTCCTCAAAGAGACCCGGCAGGTGGATCACCACGCCATTACCTGAGGGAACAAACAGGTAAAGACACTTCATGAACGGAATACTCAGAATGTTCCAGTGGTACCAGGATCAGCCTCTTTCCTGAGTGCAGCTGTAAGCTGGTGTACAGTCACTGACTGCATTTGCTATAATTACGATCTTAATAATCGCATAATGACCTTTCAGTAGAATGAGGAGCGACATATTTATGTAGCGTGGAGCCGGTCCAAAGGCTGCGAGATCACATGATCTTTCAAACAGCTGCTGCAAATACGATTTCTATTTAGATTACATTAACCGGGTAGTAATCACATAAAAACGGTAAATTAAAAACAAACAGAGTGCACGGTGCAAATGTAGACTGGGTGTCCACGCTGGAGGCTGTGGTGGCGCGTGAAAAAACAAAGAATATACGCGTTTGCTCTTTTAATAGATTAATATTTCTAACCAGAGTTGAGTTACAGCAACAACACGAAGTCTAGGAAATGGTTCCGTAGCTGACGCGAACGCACAGGAACAGCTGACCAAGAACATCACCAGGGAGTGACAGGCGAGGCCGCAACTGGAGGAGAGAGAGCATCAGCTGACAGAGCTGCTCCAGAGCGGAGCTGATGGAGGCTGCCGACGGCCCGGCGCTGCTCACGCTCGCCAAAGAGAGGCTAAAGGGATTCTGGATCCATTCGCCATGAAAACAGCGAGCAAACGCGGCCGTGTGCGCTACACACCGATGAAGGCGGTGACCTTGGGGTTGATGATGCCGCTGGGAAGGAGGTGAAAGTTGTACTCCACCGAGTCCACCACCACCGTGTGTCCCGCGTTGTTGCCGCCCTGCAGAGACGAGTCAGGGACACGGATGAGACGCAGGACAAACAGCAGACATCCCAGACCGCTTACACCCGTGTTCGTTTGTGGGGCCGCAGCTGAGGTCGCGGCGTCTGACTCTAGTAAAAACCTTCCGAGTGAGAGGGAACACTTCCTCTCACGTGGGAGGACTCCTGACCGCTTCCTGTCATTGTCCAGACCTGAGGCTGGACGTGGGGCCTGGTCATTTACGGACAGATGTCCACAGCTTTTACAGTCTGACCCGTCAAACATCCGGCAAACATCTGACAAACAACAAACAGCAGAGATAAAAGCAGCGAAGGTCAGCGCACGTGAGTGTGAGGCTTGTTTTTAATTCTCTAGAGGACAGCGTCCACGCGTCCGCGCCACTGGACTCGTCCTGAGGTGCCGCGTGAACTTTAAAACTCCCGTAACCACAATGTGCTTCAAGCCCTTAAAAAACCGCGCCCAGCATGTGCTCGACCACACAGGTTATTTCTGGCCTGTTCAGAACCCTGAAGGTGAGGAGGGGAAACTCGAGGGGGTTAACGGGAGTATTTTTAAATACATTTACAATCCCTCCCATCCCCCCCAACAAACACACGTCTGGGGCTGGTGGAGATCTTCATCGGCAGAGGTTCACGTCTTCATTACTCCCAGGAAGGTGGCAGAGCAACGCTGGCGGAGATCACAACAAAAACTGAGAGACTGAGATGTTTCAATGGTCTGATGAGGAAACGGTCACACGACCCGGCTGCTAACACCTCACACTAATGTGATATTCTTAAATAAACCTGCCATTGCTCTCCTGGGGTGTGTTTTCCTGGCAGCCAACCCCCCCCTCAGCAACACTCGTGATCACGAGCGCGGCTACGGAGGTGATCAGACGGCTGTAAGGAACACCGAGCGAGCTGCTGGCAAAGCTAGTTTTATAAAAAGATCACCCAAAGCACTTCGCTCCTCGCACAGACGAGCCCCCCCAGAGGCCAGCCTGCTGGGGCTGTGGCCACTTCCGCCAGCCGTTGAGCATTTTAGCACCGATAACCTGATTAAAGAGGAGCTCAGCCTGAGACAACAACAGCTCGTGAAATAATAAATATTCCAGGAGAGCAGTCATGAACATCAGCATATGCTCACATCAGAGTTGACTTGTTGATTCTAACGAATCCTCATATTTTGAAAAAGTATCCGTCTGTTGATAGAGAGGGTGGCTGGCAGCTATCTAAATCATCAGCGTTTCCAGGAAGCCTCCCGATATGTCAATATTGACGTCCACCCTCAATATTAATAATCTCCGATAAGTGGGTTTATTCTTGAAGACAAAATTCTAATCAGGACAATCCTGACTTCCAGGGGCGGTTTCTCTGCCTGCGGTGACCCTGCAGGCGCACGTCAAGGTAAATTTAGAATACATTTGCAGCAAAATTAAGATAGAATCATTAGATTTTGACTAAATACATCTTCCTTACTACAAAGAGGAGCCCACTGAAATCCTGCAAAGGTGTCAAATAACTTAAAGATGCAGTTTAGCTTCAGGTCAGACGCGGAGTCTTCCTATGGTTTTGGTTGCGTTGCAGGTTCCTGCACACGTCTGCCTTGTCTCCACATGTTCAGCATGAATTACATAATAGCTGCGCTGGTGAGACGTCTCTTCCCTCGTGTCCAAAATATCTCCTAATGAAAACACACGCTGTTGTTCAAAGACACAAGTTCTGCATCCAAGGTCACGCTCCAGCTCTCCGGACAGACAGGACGTGTAGGCGGAGAGAACAGAGCTTTGTTGGCTTTTAAATATAAGGCGAAGCCCGGATTTTGACCGTTTTGCTTCCAGGTTAAAAGGCTCTTTTGTGGACAGTGGAAGCAGACAGGAAGCTGCGGAGGAGCTGCAACAGTTCGATTTATCGGACGTCTTTGAGGCACACTTTTGCTTTGATATTTCAAAGACCGGGTGAATCACTTCAAAGCCACGTCTGCACCATTAAAATGATCAAAACTGTGTCCAACTTTTTGGCAGATAATCCAACAACAAGGTAGCAGCTACACATGTGTGCAGCTCAGTGCTGACATTGTGACACCGTCAAGTTTGAAATCTAATTAAATGCAGCCGTGAGGAGGGCTAATGATGGGACATTTTCTGTCAGCTTTGATCTGCTGAAGCTAATGAAGCCGAGCCGAGCCGAGCCGAGCCCCGCAGCTGTAGCGGGATCATGTGGACGCTCAGGCCGGAGTCAAGATGCACCTGGCGGCTCGTCAGACCTCCACACTCGGGTCATGTGCGCACGACAGGAGCCAACGGAGCAACAACCCCACGGAGGGCTGAGCAGCTAGCAGGCATTCAAGGTGACATTAGCAACACGTTTAAAATAACACACTGATAAAGACAGTCGTCAGCTAGCAACATTTTCCCCGCTTCAACTGTGACTAGCTAAACCGGGGGGGTCAGTGAAGGCAGCATGCGGGCTAACCAACCTGACATCTGCACACCATATCCGCGTCTTGAGCCAGGAGGTCCACAACTTTTCCTTTGCCTTCATCTCCCCATTGAGCGCCCAGCACCACCGTGACTTTGTTGCCCACGGGAGGTCTAGGGGGTCGCCCGGTGTCGTTTGAGGCTGCGGCAGATTCCTGGTTCCCACTTTCCGACATTTTCGCAGCGTGTTCTGGTTCTGGGTACTTGGGCGCCTTCTTCACACCGAGCCGCGATGCCGATTGTCATCCACAGTCAATGGTTGCCGCACCAAAGATAGCTGAGGAGCGCAAGAGCTGCCACTCCCACACCTATGCTAGCACGTCTGCGCATGCGCACATGTGTCAGGAAATATAAACGGGAAAACCTATGGGGGAAAAAACCCCACATCAAGCTCGAACTCTCATGTCACACAAGCGGCTCAGCTTTGGTTTACGTCAAATTAAATAATTGGCACCTTAGCGTATTTTGTATGTTGAGTTTCGCTTTATACAAGGTTCGACATGAGTTTTTTGAATGAGTGAGGGAGTGGGTCATCTAACTTATTTTGCTATCTCAGAAGACACACCCACTAATCTGAAGGCGTGTTAAATCCAAAGAGGTACAGTTGAGGAGGAACTCCTGGATTTACCTTTACCCTCATCACATGACCACCTAGAAGACCTCACCATACACTTCTGCATGTGTATCACTATATAATATACAATATGCACATTCCATTAGTGGGTGATTAGCAGCTCTGTATGGAAGACTGCCTGCAGCTGGTGTCTTTGCACCTTGAGAAAAATTAATTCACTAAATTTTGGACTGTGTAAATTTCTGATGTTTCAGAGATGGAAGCTCACATGCTTTTCTCCTTAGCAAAGACGCAATGAATGTTTAATATTGTAATGATACTTTAAAAACAAATTAAAGATGGTTTGTTCAAAGATAACTGATTTACCAAGTTATCAGCACTTCCTAGTCTCCAAAATGACTTAATTGCACATTTATTCAATAATTAATTAAATGATCATTTGTAACTAGATAATGGCAATAACAAACACTCTTGTTTGAGTTACTCTTATACAGGTTAAATCCATGTATTAAATAAAATAATATCCTTTTGAGCAAAAAAAAGAGCAGACCTGAAATATGTCCTCCAGGTTATTTAGTGACCTGACAGGAAGTTCCAGAATTCCTGTACACAAGGTGGAATGACAGACGCAAGTGACGAGAAGCTTGGAGGCAGACAAAAAGAATGCTTCAGTCAAAGGTCATACTGTATAATGTACAACACAGTTTAAGGTCTATACAAAGCTTACATACGAGAATACATTCAGTTGATCCCTGTATTATGGCATAAATCAAAAATAATCAAAGTTCCCTTATTTTTAATTTGTATTTTCAATAGTTTATTCATGATCTGATAATATTTAGCCGTGAAAAAGATAAATACCTTTAAATAATTGAGTTGTCCTGAATCCATGGGCGCGGTCCCTGGTCTGTCCTGCAGGTGGCAGCACAAACCAAACGTGTCGGATGTTGACGTTTCCTGCTTCCGTAGCTACTTCCGTAGCATCTGAGCTAAAACCAAATGAAACCGAATATACAAAACGTGGTCTTGTTTACACAAATCTTAATTTAACAGCGATTCCACAATGTCTCCGAGGCTCCTTTTCAAGGCCCTTTTAAGAGAGCGACTAGTGGCTGCGGCGGAGGAAATATTTCATGTTTTCGAAAGCACAATTGTAAAATATGAAGAAGAAATCTGCACATCAAAACAAGAGATCGAACGACTCAAAGGTCTCCTGGTGAAGTCAAACCAGAAGACAGGTTTGTTGACTTTTAATCATTTAATCTCTAATATCATCTCATTCAGGAAGCAGCATTAAGGTATTTCTTTTGTAGCAGCGTAAGTGGCTCTTTAACTTCCTTCTTGGAGGACTTTGGGGAAAGTGAAAGTTGTTTTGACTTGTTTATAACTGATGCATCAGATGATGATCAGATACATTTCAGAAAGCATAAAAATTTACTGCTTCATTATTAATGAATGCAGCCGTTCTTGTTTTGTGTCTTTGATCTTCCAGATCTTTTGCAATGGTCCACCAGTAAAGAAGACAGCGCTGCAGGAGGAACCGACCAGGAACCGATTCCCAGTGATCATCGGAGGGACTTGGAGCTTCTTATTAAAGAGGAGCATCATGACCTTTGGGCCAGTGAGCAAAACCACGAAGGAAGTGACTGCAACCCGTTCAGTCCTCAGCAAGCTGTCTGCTGGGACAAAACCGAGGAGGACACAGAAGCAGAGGTCCATCATCAGACACGCGATTGCAAAGAGCGGAGAGATCTACAGCACTCCATACCCGATGAATTTAGCATAGCCGTTGCCTCAACCTCACGAGTTCAGGATGGACGAGAAAATAAACAGCGTGCTGTGAATTTTACAGACCACATCCAGACGGATGAGAACCAGAGTTCCTTCAGCAGCTCCAGAGAAGCAACAGATGTAGTTCAGTTCTGCTCAGCTGCATCTGACTTTCACTGCCATCTGTGTGATAAGCCTTTTTCCTCCAACCAGTTCTTGATAAATCATGCTTTTCGCTTCCATTCCAGGAATGCGGATGTCCTCTGCGCCGTGTGTGGAAAAACACTGGAGTCCACGGAAAACCTTATCGCACACATTAACTCTCACAAGGGCCCAAAATGCTGCCACGTCTGCGGCAAACACTGCAGAAGCAGCACCTCTCTGAGGGAGCACGTGGCGAGTCACGCCGGCGTGAAGCTGCACTGCTGCCCCCTGTGTGGAAAAGAGTGTGGCCGGAAAGGAGATCTGAAGATACACATGAGGATTCACACGGGCGAGAAGCCCTTCTGCTGCTCGTTCTGCCGTAAAAGCTTCACCCACAGCGGACATTTAAAGAAGCACCTGAGGAGCCACACGGGGGAGCGACCGCACCGCTGCAGCATCTGCGGGAAGAGGTTCCTGCAGAGCACGCACCTGAAGTCACACCTGGGGACTCACATGCAGAAGCACTGAGATCCATCCCCGGCATCAGCTGACAGGAGTCTTCCAGAGACGATTCCTTGTTTTGAGCTTAAACACTCTGCATGTGCACTTAATCCACTTAAATTACTCTGTCAGGAGGCATCAGCGGCTGCCATGGCAACGGAGCTGCAGAAAATGGACCAGAAAATGATCCTTACAGAACCTGGTCTTTACAGACTTAAGAAATCTGTTGAAGCTCTAAGGTTGATTTAATATTTTATAAATGCTGTCAGATAACAGGTTAGACTGAGGTGCAAACCCAAAAATAAAAAAAAACTTATCTTTAACATTCTCTCTTTGTAATCAATGCTAAAATGTAAAATGTTTCGTTAGCTGCTGTTTCTACGTCATCCTCTGTTATTTATCACTGCATTAGAGTCGGCAAAAAAGATATCACCTATATTAAATTATTTAAAGCATTGAGTCGTGTTCAGGACTGATGTTCAGGATCTTGCTGCTTAGTTCTGTTTTGAAGGTAAATAAAATGATTTTTATCCCGACCATTGAAAGTTTCTCCCATGTCTGATGTTAGGAGACAGAACATTTTCTTCTAAACTCTAAACTTCCATCAGAGGAAATATGCTTCAGAAAGTATGGTGCCTGTTGCAGTCACAGGGGTCATTTTAGTTAATGTGATGTTTAAAATTCCCTCCGTAGTTTATAGTAACATATTCACTAAGTTATGGCATTCCAAAGGTGTCAACGCAGGAATACTTACCGCCAGCAGGGGGCGCCCTGGTCCGTGCCATCGTGACGTGTGCGCATCATTCTTTCTGACATCTGGAACATTCAGTTCAAGCCCACCGACACCAGACTGTTGCAAGAACTTTGTTGTTGCATCATGAAAAGGCAGCAAAGCTCTTTGGGGGGAGTGACCCCGACGCTGCCGGCAGCTCTTGGATTGGCGCCGGGGTCCTTGCACGGAAAAGCATCTGGAGTTGACTTTTACGGTTTCCAGTGTTACCAGGGGCCCGTGGAGGAGGGAAGGTCTGGAAGCCCTTCAGGAGGCCGTGTTTGGGAAGCAGAGTCAGGTGACCCGGACTTCAGGTCAGCCAGGGAGCTAATCAGAACCCTTTAAAAGGAAACCACCCTAATGTGGTGACGTAACCCCTGACGTCACCCCACCCACCCACTCCAGAACACACAGTATCCCCAGTACGCAGGAGCAGAGCCCAGAGAAATGGCTCCAGAGAACCTCCAGCAGGCTTAGATCTGAAAACGAGGGCACAAGGTTAATCTACTCGGATGTGAAGTTATGTGACATTTGTTCAAGAAGACAAGAGGTTCCTCTCACAGGAGAAGAGAACCCACAGAATTCTCCCACTTTCTTCTCTTTCTTTAGAACTGACATTTTACATCCACAAGCTGTCGCAGACAATTTCCCTGAAATTTGGCCGCAGTTTTGGATTCCGCAAGTTTGAGTGTTTGTAAGAAGGAGGCAGGAAAATCCCGAACCGAGGTCCTGCGTGGATGGAGACGGTCCAGGGGAGCGGAGGAGACATGCTGGGGGGGGGGGGGGGGGGGGGGG
>BJFM01004771.1:3120-17154 GCA_016586285.1 Arothron firmamentum | reverse complement strand
GGGGGGGGGGTCTGCGGCCGGACTGACCCCCCTGGTACAAGATGCAGCAGAACATGATCGCTGATGTTCCGGAGAGAAGAGGCGAGAAAGAAAAACTTGCTTTTGTTTTCAGATCAAAGCTGCTGGAATTCAGCTGAAAGTCTTTGAACTCTGCGGCTTTGATCCGGGCCGAGCCGGCGGTTTTCTGGCTGGTTTTGGATCTAAAATTAGGAGGTTCTTCTTCAGTTCTTCCTCTGAATTTCTGCTGACGTGTGATGGGAGCGTCTAAATTCAGCCTAGCGCTGGTGCCAAGGTGGCGCTCTCCAGCACGTTGATGCAGCTGTTATCTGTGTTTTTCAGACCCAGAACCTCCCTGATTACCCCCCGCTGAGCTCCAGCCCGACAGAACCATGACGGCCATCAACGCACCGCGGGACAAGTGAGACAAACGTTTCTGTACATTAGACGATGAAACTGTCTGCAGCTCAGGGCAGATGCAGGAATCCAGATGTTGGCGTGCACGGATCACCCTCAGGGCTCCTGGAGTTCTGATCCACACGACCTCTTTTCGTCTCCAGGTACAACGCGGTATGGATCATCTTCTTCATCTTGGGTCTGGGAACCCTCCTCCCGTGGAACTTCTTCATGACGGCCACGATGGTAGGTAGCTGAGCCGCAGGTGAGCCCCCGTTGGTGGTCAGTAAAATGGGATGGACGGTTTAGGTCGAAGCTGCAACCACCTGGTTTAAATCTGTGGAGGCTTCCTCCGTGGTCCTCCTCCACTCTCACCTCTGCAGAGGTTGTTTATCTTTGGTGGTCTTGGTTTGGACCGGCCCTCAGGGGGGATTTGAAGCCCAGATTCCCTCCAGAGAGCGTTTGTTTGGTCAGAATACATTTGGAATTCCAGCTAATCCACCCGTTAGGGCCCCTTCGTTAGCGTTCACCCCCCCAGCACATGCTGTAATCCCTTTTCTTCTTCTTCTTCAGTACTTCACCAGCAGGCTAAAGGACCCCCCCACGGGCGCCGTCAACCAGACGGTGAACGGGACCTTGAAGGACGGGGACTCCCGCAGCGTGCTGGAGTCCAAGTTCAACAACGTGATGACGCTGTGCGCCATGGTGCCGCTGCTCATCTTCACCTGCCTCAACTCCTTCATCCACCAGAGGTGAGCATCACGCAGGAGGAGGCTCCTCATCCCCACCGGCTCTTACTCCCTGCCTCTGCGTGGCTCAGGATCCCCCAGAAGGTGAGGATCTCTGGCAGCCTGGTGGTCATCCTGGTGGTCTTCCTGCTGACGGCCATCTTCGTCAAGGTGGACATGGCCCCGCAGCCCTTCTTCACCCTCACCATGATCAAAATCATCTGCATCAACTGTGAGTTCCTCGCTTGGACACTCCCACTCTTAGATGTGGACGCTGGGTCCCTCCGGGGCTGGGGGGGGGGGTTCTGTGGCTGGAACCAGTAGCTGTCTGTATCCAAACGACCACCTGGTTCCGTTAACTTCCAGATGTGATTGATGTCCCAGCTGCTCGGTCACCATCCTCCCATCTGGACGCGTATGGAACTTGGTCGATCAGGGTTCTGTTTTGAAGCCCCTTTGAGCGGTTCAGGCTGCTACGCTAACGTTAGCGGGCATTTCCGGTGAGTCGGCGTCAGATTCCGCTGCTCTGACACTTTTGCTGACCTCGTGGGAACCTGATGTTGCTTCCTGCTCCGCTCCTGCTCATTAGCTGCTCACCACATTCGTGTGTCCGCGGTTTTAGCGCCGCGGCTCTGAAACCAGTTTCCAGGCTCGGTCTGTCCTCTCCAGGGCAGCGTGTCGGGACCTCTGGGGTTCGGTGTAGGGGGAGTTAGCGTCCCGGCGCCTCTCTGGCTGCGAAACCATTTTTCCTCTTTCGACACTCAGATCCTTTAACGATCATCTTGTGCTCCTCAGCGTTCGGAGCGGTTCTCCAGGGAAGTCTGTTTGGGCTGGCGGGGATCCTCCCGGCCTCCTACACCACACCCATCATGAGTGGCCAGGGTCTGGCCGGCGCCTTCGCTGCCTTCTCCATGATCTGCGCTCTGGCCAGTACGTCTCTGCTCCAGCACATTCCTGCAGCCTGACACTCGAACGCAGCACCAGAGTTTAACCGTTGGTGCTTCTGTGCCTGCAGGCGGCTCCGCCCTGCAGGACAGCGCCTTTGGGTACTTCATCACCGCCTGCGTGGTCATCCTCCTCGCCATGATGGCCTACATGGCTCTGCCCCGGATGGTAAGGCTGTGCGCCTCCTCCTTCCTTCGCCTCCGCTCCCATCAGAGTCTTCTAGAATCTGTTCTGCTCCTCAGGAGTTTTTCCAGCACTACATGGAGACGAATCGCTCCAGACCGTCGGCTGATGAGGAGAACAAGATGGACCTGCTCAAAAAAGGTGCTGCCCACCAGCTCGGCTCCGAACCGCCCAGTCTCGGCTGTCCTAGCCGCAATTCTGACGTTGACCAGGATTTTAAAGAGTGTGTTTCCTCCACAGAAGGCTCCCAGCAGGGGGCGACGCTGATGGAGGAAAAGGCCGGATCCGTGTTCAGCATCTTCAAAAAGGTGAGGAGTTGGACGAAGGTTTGCACACGTAGCTGGTTGATCATCTAGAGCAGGGATGGGCAATTCTTTAGCCTGAAGGGCCACGTTGGGGGTCAGATCTTGATGAACGGGCCGGCCAGGTGGTGGGAAACTAACCCCCCAAATGAGGATCGGAGGTTAACTAAAACTCCATCTGTAATTGTCCAACTAGAGATGGATGATGATGCTCCAAATGATGTTTGGCCCCTCCTTCTAGAGAGGATATGTTAGCATGCTAGGTGAAGGGGGGGGGGGGTCTGAACCTTCTTAATTTGGCTTTTGGAGAAATTATTTTGAGGCTCTTTGGTCTGGATTAAAGAGTTCAGCGGGCCACATGTGGCCCCCGGGCCTCAGTTTGCCCACCTCTGGTGTAGGTCGTGACCTCTGCTCATCTCTCAGATCTGGCTGATGGCTTTGTCGGTGTGTTTCATCTTCACTGTCACCATCGGGACGTTCCCCGCCGTAACAGTCGAGGTCAAGTCCACGGTCGCAGGAGGCGGCGCCTGGGGTGAGTTTTCCACATGAAACGGCTGCTGGAGACGTTCAGAGTTTGGCCAAATCCGCATCCGTGGGGTTAACGGCGGCTTGTTTTGCTCCTCTTCAGAGAAGTACTTCATCCCTGTGACGTGCTTCCTTCTGTTCAACATGATGGACTGGGCTGGCAGGAGTGTGACCGCCGTCTGTATGTGGGTCAGTAACAGCAGCTTCCTCAACACACTTCTTCCTCGTGTGCGGACAAAGATGATGTAACTCGCAGGCTTTCTTGCCAAACTGTGATCACATGACGTGCAAATGCACAGAAATGAGTTTCGGAATGATGTTCGGCTTCCAGTCGTGTTTTTGGAATTCTTTCTGGCAAAAGTGAAGGGATTTAAAGTCCTGCCATCCAGAGGTAGCAATTACACCAGTTAACCTGCTCTTGAACGCAGCTTGGTGGTGGAATCTTGCAAACAGTAGTCAGCTGTTTCAGGAACATGTGAGTTTTTTTTCTCAGTCAGTCACGAGACGGGAGACTCCGTCCAGCCAGAACATCTGCAGGCTTTCATTTACAAGACAGGCAGTCAGTAAAAACCTCACGCTAGTTTGGTTAAAGTAATGTCCAGAGGACGTGCTCTTGAACGCAGCATGACAACAACGGGCCGTGTGTCCAGAAGCGCCAGTTTTCCTGAAAACCGAAAAGTGCGCTTGGCCTCGCTGTTGAAGTTGGTGCTTTTCCCTGCAGCCGGGCAAAGACAGCATCTGGCTTCCGGTCCTGGTGGGCCTGCGGCTCGTCTTCATCCCGCTCTTCATGCTGAGCAACGTCCAGCCGCGTCAATACCTCCCCGTGCTCTTCGAGCACGACGCCTGGTACATCGTCTTCATGGTCTTCTTCTCCTTCTCCAACGGATACTTGGCCAGCCTCTGCATGTGCTTCGGCCCCAAGTGAGTGAACCCCGGCGCCTTCGTTCAGCTCGTCTGACGCTCCTTTTCACTCATCCGTTCCTCCTCTCCGTCTGCAGGAAGGTGCCAGGACACGAGGCGGAGACGGCGGGCGCCATCATGGCCTTTTTCCTGTCCCTGGGTTTGGCGTTGGGCGCTGCGGTCTCGTTCGCCTTCCGGGCCATGATTTAAGATGTCGTTTTTTTACATATTTTTGTTTTTTTAATTTTTTTTTTTTCCAATTCACAAATATCAGGCAAGTACAGCGGACGTGCGCCCCTCGCATCCTCACGCCACACGAAAAGAAAGGCCTAAAAAAAACAAGCAGTGGTGAAGTTATCTTACGTGTGCATACCGGTACATTGTTTTCTGTAAAACACCCACATTTGTTGGAAAATGTGTCATTTTGAAGTCTTAATATTTAATCTAAATCGGTGCAGCCTCGACCACTGACGACGTCAGCTTTCACTGACAGAACGAGGAACTTTTCTAACGAGGTCCTGGGAGATAAGCTGTTATTCGTCAGTATTAATTTGTCGTTTTTGTTGCCATAGTTTCAGCTTGCGGTGATTGAAATGATGTATTTTTTAACACACTAAAGAAGAGAAGAAATGTCAAAAGTGCCGCTGAGGTTGGCGGGAACCTGGGACGCATGTTCTGCTTATTTTCAGAAGCCGGTTTTTGATTTTTTGGCTCCAGTTGTGAGAAAACAGATTTCACTCGTGTTACATTTAATGGCCTTTGTATAGTTTTCCAGGTTGGCTCTCCACATCGTTGTTTCTGTGTTTATAGCTCGATCTGCTCAGCATTCAAATAAACTTGACTTTTTAAGAAACGCGACTCCCAGCTGGTGTTTTAGAAACAATCTCCCCAAAATCTGCCACTTCTTGTTTGGGAATATTTAAGTCACTTAAATGAAACTTCCTGCATTCCAAAGAAATATACGAGTTTATTCCTGCTGACGTGATGTTTACAGTCTGCCAGCATTTCCTCATCCTATTTTGTCATTTTGGAACAAAAGTTATTCAACATGTTTAAGTGCTCCCTCCTCAGCCAACAATTAATCTTTCCAGTGGGTTCCATCTGCAAAAACAAGGAGAAATAACCAATTTTACATCTAAAACTAGCAAAACATCTTTTACTACTCACTCAAAAAATGCAAAAAAAAAAGCCAAAAATGAGACAAAATGATTTATTCATTAGGCAACCATTTTATTCAAAAATAAATTAAGAGAGAAATCTTTAAAAGGCAGAAACTTTCTCTCCACCCCACTCGTCACACATCCTGCCAACCTATTCACGCCACAGTTGCGTCTCCAGGAGGACAAACTAGTGTCAATACCAGCGACCGCTTCTCAACCAACGAGCTCGTACTGGTCAAAAGAAAAGCCACCGTCACATGACACTATAAAACATATACAAAGTTTATTTAAATATTTGATTCAACTTGCATGCTCATCTATATGTGACCACAGAAAAAAAGAAAAAAAAGAAAAGCACAGTAAAAACTGGCGCTTGAGGTGAGAAATGTGGATGGAATCGATGCACGGAGGCCACGCACGTGTCGCAAACAGTAAAAAAAAAAACAAGTGTCTGTTTTCATGTCAGTTTACTCACCGTGATGAACAGCAGGCCTTTGCTGAAGCGATGGAGGAACTGATGCCCCCAGAAGGGGGCGCCACGGGGCAGAATCAGCTCGTTTACAGGTTGGGAGATGTGACAGACGCGTCAGGTGAGAACAGTGACTCCGCTCTAAATGTGACGCTGCACCCGACAACGCTTAGCTTAGCCTAGCATGAACGCGCAGAGCTTAAATAAGAGTCGGGGAAGTGATGTTCTCATCCCACTCATGGCAAGGAGGAGAAAAAAAAATCACGTCTAACAAAACATTTGAGGTATGTTTTTCCCCAGAAGCAGAAATCAAACTTATTACCAGCACCTACGCAACCAGGGCTGAGCTCTGATGAAAGGCAGGTGGAGGCCAAAGCATCTAGAAAGCCCTCAGCTCAGTGGGCCTCCATTCTAAAAGCTCTTAGCTAGCTTAAGGCTACAACACAACAGCTTGTTCCTCCAGTTGTCTAAAGAAACGTCAGGCAGAGCCGAGCGCTGGCAGGTCCGCCGCCTGGTGCTAAAGGCCGGCTAAAAGGAGTAAAAACAGATCAGCTGAGAGGCTTAAGGCTTCCTACAGTTGCCTTCTGGGACACGATCACACAATATTACAGGTCGACACGGACGTAATGAGAGGAAACCGATTCCTAGTGAACAGTCAGATGAGAGGATGTTAAATAACCTTCACCGCCACCCTGACAGGTTCCATTTCCTCCTTTCACCCACAATAATCGCCTCATTATTCCCAGCCCGTTTTGTCAATTGTGCTTTCGGGAAACGAGTGCGCAGAAGAGAAAGTAAAGGGTTCTGACCTGCTGAGAGTGAGCAACACAAAAGGACTTTAGTTTGCATCCATTGTCGATAACAGCTCCGCGTGGAGGTGCCAGTTTCCCTGAATTACAGCTCGATCCTGAAGTAAGTGCAGTACGCTACCAGCGAAGGTGTCTGAGAGCCACGAGGCCCCCCCCCCGGGGTCAGGACAGGCAGCCCCCAGGTCCGCAGGGGGCAAATGAAGGTGGGGCAGTGATGGGCCTTTTAGGGGAGGAGGAGGAGGAGGAGGAAGGGGTCAGCTTTGGTGTTTTCACAAGTTCCACAGTTCCTGGACTGGTGGCGTTGAGCGAGTGAGCAGGGGGTGACAAACACGATGGAGGAAGAGGAGGAGGAGGAGGAGGAAGAGCTTCAGTGTGTTTTTAACTTGGTGCGCTGCGACGCCTGTTCTGTCAAACTGGCTTTGATGGAGTTCACCACCGTCTGTCGGACGTTGTCTTCCATGTAGTGCTCGCTCAACGGCTTCAAAACCTGCAGGACACAAAGAGCCCGAGTCAGCACAGAGACACTAGTCCAGTCGTCCACCGACGCACAGAAACTGGCAAAAGGATCAGAAACTGCTGAAGACGGAAAGAAAAGGTGAACAGAAGCGTCCGGCATGCCAACAGAATCCACAAAAGGAACAGAAACACTCAAATCTGGCAGCTGAGGCGACGTTATTAACCATCTGCACAGGCTCCAGCTCTGGAGAGTCTGAGAGGGGCCAGGCCTGAAGGTCACATGTCCAAACTGAGGGGTCGCGGGGTAAAAGCAGAACAATCCAGCACCGTTCCTGTGAAATTTAACAATAAAAGCCAGCAAACTGCTGAGGAGTTCATACAGAAGTGAGTCTAACAAAGCCGCCGGGCCTCCAGCAGCTATTTCGTCTTCTTGTAGTTGTTGTTGAGAGGAGACAAAGCTCTGAGTCCCAGCGTGGACGGGACGGAGGAGAGGACAGAGAAGGGCCAAGCCAGTCGGCTCCGGAGAGGCTCCAGGAGTCTGGAAAACACCTGAGAGGAGAGCAGGAAGGAGCGGCAGAGTTAAAGCAGGCACAGCAGGAGACAAGACTGGAGGACAGAGACAGCAGGCAGCACAGAGACGGGGGACGAGACGCCTCTCACCTTTCTGACCGTCTTCTGTAAAGCAGGTGGGAAGAAGAGACAAAAGCAGAGGAAGGAGGGAAGGTCAGAGAAGACATGAGCGCTGCATTTACGGTGAACCCCAAACAAAGATGGAAAACACAAGCAGCTGCAGTCAGATGAATGATGGACAGACAGCAGGAGCAACATTCACAAACAGAAGAAAAGGGATGGACGGATGGATGGATGCGTCTGCAACCATGCTGAAAAGAAAAGGCAACAAAGGGAACTTAACATGAAGACTAAAATAACCGTCCTGTTACACCTGAGGGCAAAAATACAACAAAAATGAAATAAAAACCCCAAAACAATCATAAAAATAAAGAAAAAGACATCACAGCTGTATATTACACACTTACACACACACACACACACACACACACACAGCCTGTATGTTTCCTGCAGTACAGTTCTGTCATTTAAGCATAAAAACTGACCAAAGTAAAGTAAATCATCCAAACAGAAGCTTTGTTCTTCATAAACTCTGCTGTGGAATCACTGCTGGTGGGAACTGAAACTGTGTGCACGGCAGAATAAAAATGCAGAACACACACAATGTGATAAAGCCGCCTCTGGAGGACATAAACAAGCCATAAAACCTCATCATCATCATCGACAACGATGGGTTATTGAGGCAGACTCAAGAGTCACGTTAAAATACATAAAACTAAATAAGTTTAACCAATATTTGTTATTCAATAAATCATCAGAAAATCGGACATCATCAGAGGTCTAACAGCGCCCTCTGGCGGACAAACTGTGACGCCACACACTGGTCGACCCACCTGCTCCCAGAGCGTCTCAGCCACCAGATCGATCGTGGTTCCCACCTCCCGAAACTCTCCAGAGTACTTCACATATGCCCAGGTGCAGAGAGACAGCAGCGCCACGCCCATGACCAGGTTAGCCAGCGTCGCAAACGGGCTGAGCCCCACGAAGCCCGTCACCCCGGAAACCACGTACATCACGAAGATGACCGCGAAAAGCGTGGCGGGGGTGCGAGCGGCGTAGAAGATGTTCTTGCCCTCGTTGTGCTTGGAGAAGCTGGTGAAGACCTCGTCCAGCTCCGACTCCAGCTGGCTTTGGTAGCGCTGGCAGAACTCCTCGCCGCCCATTTTCTTCACGGCGCGAAAGTGGCGCACCGAGTGCTCGCGGAACTCTGCGTGGCAGCGCTCCAGGTCCGCTGGGGCCATGTACGGTTTGTCCCCCCCACATACCTGGAAAGAGACAGGACATCACACGTCTGAAATACCAGCTTCTGTGTTCAGAACACCACGCTGCCGTACCTTCTCCATGCTCTTAATGTACACATCTTTGGCTCCTGCCACAGCAGTCAGGTTGTTGGCTTCTGCTGTTGCCTAGACAACAGCAAAAACAAACAAAAAAGGAGTCAAGTGGGTCAGAGAAGAACGCGGGAAGCAGCAGGAAGAGCGGAGGGAGCCAACCTGCAGCATTGACTTTGGATGAGGCAGTTCCTCCCCTTGGTAGATCTTTATATAGGCCTGAGGGGAAGACAGATGCAAGCACATCAGCCTTCGAAGGCCAGCTTCTGATGCCCGACAGCCTCACGTTTGACATTAAGGACACAAAGGAAACAATAAATGAATCTGCAGACCTTGAAGTACTCCAGAAGATCTCTGCAGGTGACTTTGTTGCCTCCAATTTCCTTTTCCACCAGACGCTCCGGAGCCAGAAGGAGAGGCACCAGCTTGGCCAAACCAGCCTTAAATTCCCCGTCGATGTCTGCAAGGCACAGAAAAACTGTCACCTTGAGCTGTGGTCCTGTGTTTTGGTGGACAGGCGATCTTCTCCTTTGATTTAAATGAGCTTGTGTGAGGGCGCCCTCTGCAGGCCTGGAGCGCATCTGTACTGAATTCTGGACCCCAACATTGAGACGAGCTTCAGCTTTGGCTGCTGGATCACGCTCCAATCCCGTTGTCTCACCTCTCAACCTGCCGTCAAAGTAGGGGTTGGTCGCCACCTTCAGGCCAGGATGCGGCATCAGGAAGCAGCTGATGCTGGAGAAGCAGGAGTGGATGTGCTTCCTCACGTTCTGCAGCTCTTCGTGTTGGTTCTGCTTCACCTGAATCGGCAGAAATGGTCCAGATAATCCAACACACACTGAATTATGATGATCTCAGACATTTCCCGTAGTTACTGATAAACTTCACCAAAACAACAGTGTTTTCTTTAGGCGGGACTTAAAGAAAATCCCACCAACATCCATTATTTATTTTTTACACTATTACGCATCTCAGAATATTTCGTGTTTTGACCAGCAGATGGCGCAGTTGTGCTTCAGCCTCACCTGAAGTCTTCTCTCCAGGAAGCTTTTGCCTCCTTTCAGTCCATATTCGTGCTCATAAGGATAACTCCAGTCCCGAATCAGGAACATCAGGGACTGAAACACAGCAGCAGCAGCAGTTACACGCGTGTGGCCAGTGTTGTTGGCTCTGAGTGGGCCGTCAACCCCGGCAGCAGTACCTGGAAAGGTTTCTGGGTGATCTCCTCCATTGCCAGCCGGCCATACTCTGTAAAGAGCTACAGGAGACAAACACAGATCAGACTACACACACACACACACACACGTTTGCGCGCGTTAATTGGGGAGATGCTGGTGCAGCTTAAGGACCTGCAGATGCTGAAGGTCATCCTCCTGTACGTTCTGGGAGAGGTTGTACACCTGGAAGAACAAGAAGAGTGATGCAGAAACCTGGACCTTGGTGTTGGTAAAGAGCAGATTTGCGGCGGTTACCTGTACGGAGCTGGTCATGGTGCTGAGGGCAAACACCGTAGCGCAGTCTTTGATGGTGGACTGGCTGTCAAACGCTCCCTGAGTGTCAACCAGCAGCACGGCCACCTGGAGGAGGAGCCACACCGGGGTTAAGACTGCACACCTGTGGGGTTTATCCTCCGCTACAGCTGCCCACCTTGCTGCCGTCAGGCTTGTCCACCACGAAGACTTCGCTCCAGACCTGGATTCCAGTGGTCTCCCTCTCACAGCCCCCCCTCCAGGTGAAACCTATCAGCGGCTCCTCGTCCCCTCCCAACCAAGAGTCATCCTGGAGAAGTTGGGGAGAGGTCAGCTCACCGCAGCAGGAAGCATTTAAACGCACCCCACAAACACAATTTGCAAGACAAAGTCACAAACACAAGATGGAAATCTCCCTGCTTTCCATACATCATTACACACACACATACACACACACACACATACAAACACACACACAGTAAAAGGTGCGGGGTCGATCCTGGCCTGCTCCTGCTCAACAGCTGAGGAAGGGTCTCAACATTCTCCTTCCTCCCGAGCATCAGCTGACCGACACCAGAAGAACTGTTGTTATTTATGTCAGGGCAGCACACACAGTTGTTGGATGGGCGTGCACAGGAATTCTGCGTCTGTGTATGTGTGTGTGTGTTGTGGTATATTTCCCTGGGCCCCTTGTTAAGCCTGACTTAATATATGAAACACAACCCTCTCCTCTCCTTGCAGCTTGGTATTTTTCCTTTTTATGCCAGTTGCATGCCCATACCAGCCTAGTTCAGCTTACACACACACACGCACACACACACACACGCGCGCACGCACAAACACACACAGAGCTCGGCAGGACTCTCACACAACCCTGAGCCTCATTCTCAATACTGCAGGTGCAAATGACACTCAAACGTCTGAGGATCGTGCATGTTAATGGCTGCAAAGCCCGGCAGCGCAGCAGGATCCTGGCTAAGGTGTGACCCACCTGGCGGTGCATGTAGCGCAGCATGAAGTCCAGCAGGAAGGACTTGCCCTTGCGGAAGGCTCCGGCCACAGACACGACCACCACGTTCAGGTCCTTCACGTGATCCTGCAGCAGGATCTTCTCCAGAGCTGCAGCGTCCAGCTCGAAGCTGTGCTCGTCCTCGTTGGCCAGGACGATCTGCACCGGCCCGGCCTTCTCCTCCTCCGTCACAGGCTGGAAATAGACGCAATTAGCTTCCTGATGACTCGGGTCAATAAAACAATGTCTGACAGAAATAACAAGCGTTCAGTTTTGAGAGGCGATGGTGTCGGTGCTCCTCACCATCTCCGGCTCGTCCTCGGGGGAGGGGGTGAGGCTGGCATCTGGGCCCGAGCTGGACGCTGCAGATCTCAGGAGGAACTCATCACCCAGACTCTGGGGCCTCTGCTTACGCTGAGAAATGGATAAGACATCTTCTACACCAATCAGTTCTGCCGACAGACGGAGAGAGAAGAAACGAGTGTAAAAAAAAAAAAAGAAGCTCCACAGCAGCGTAAGAGCGACGGTTCAGCATCGATTACGGCCGGATCTTTACAGTCCATTAATCTGCACCGTCATCACCCTTTCCATCATCTGCAGGCCATCGTGCGACTCTCTAAACCAAAGTAATACTCAAGTCCGGCTCAAATTCAAGCAGAGATAAACTAATCACACCAATACTCAGTTTGAGCAATGAGAAACTTGCAGATGTTTGGCTAGCGTGAGTCACTAAACAGATTATTTTTCTATTTGCTTTGCAGACACGCCTTACGTTCACGACCAGCACCCAGTCATATTCAACAGTAGCAAAACTAGTTTCACTGAAAGAGGCATCAGCGACATCAAGAAAGAAAAACGATGGAATAAGATGCTCGTTTTTTAAAAACAACAGCGATGAAACCAAAAACCTCATGAACAAACTTGAGCATCGCGTCCTGCTGATCATTCACCTGACGTGGGACACGAACCCACGCTGTACAAACACTGGTTAAAACCTGCCCTCTGCCCCCGGCAGCGAGTCAAAAATGTTTTCCAGACATTTGTGGCCTGATTTTAAATGAGCATTTCCACCGACAAAACCGCTCGCAAAAAGCAACACGAACCTGATCAAATAAAAACACACAACACAGCATACACACTCCTCACACCAGAGGAACGCTGCTCAGTACGGTAAGTGGAAATGCTGCATTGTGCTGGTTTGTGCGAGCACGTAGCTGTTCCTGTAATCCGCTTGGCACGCGTTAGCCCTGCGCCATTCCTCCGACCACGGAGGGTTCTGCTCACGCCGAGGCTGGTTCTGCTCACGCCGAGGCTGGTTCTGCTCACACCGAGGCTGGTTCTGCTCACAGACGGCAGGATAAAGAGCCCCAGACGGAGCTCAGAGAGACACTTCAGCTGGGAAACCAGTCTGAAAGAGCTGAATGTGGGAGTGAAGAGCTGGAAACACCATAAAGGGACAAGGAAAGAGTCAAATACATCGTTAATGATCAGGTGTTTAAGCTCAGAGGATGAACTGTCCTGATTCTTCTTCTAGTGGCACAGGGCTGATGAGAGATGTCCTACATCTGGTCCCGACACACACACACACACACACACACACAGAGGATCGAGTCTGTGAATACACACAGTAAACAGTATGAAAGGGGCCTTTCCACAGACATTTTCAGTCTTTACGCCTCAGTGATGACGGCCTGTCTTTAAATACGCGGGTCAAGAATAGAGCGTCTATACGAGCTAGCCTACATCCTCACGCTGTCCCACATCAGCGCTGCCTTCCCTGGACTCCTGTACTACATCTCAGCCTGACTTTAATTGCTTCTTTACACAAATTATTTAGCAATTTCAGTGGGTCAGATTTGAATTTGGATTTGAAAGGCTTCAGAAACTGGTGCAAACAACAGAAGTCCACAGGCGAGAGCCGATGGGAGCAAAAGTTCTGATTTCCGATAGAAAATGTTGAGGGCATAGTGCAGTTTAAGAGCTGCTGCTGGTGGCCAAAGTGGTTTCTGGTGACCCTGTGATGAGATAAGAGGAAGCTGATCATATAAATGCATCAGTCTTCTTTCACGAAAGCGCATAAAAACTTTTCCGTAAACTTGAGGGATACATTTATTCTATGATTCTGTAAAGAAATTAGAAGTAAGCAAAGCCTCGGATCGCAATAATCCCTGTTAAGCAGTGGAAATCCAGCGTTTGCCCTTCCATCTCTCCCAGCTACATATAAGGGCAGAATTAGAGTTTTTTTCCAGACCTGCTGTCCCATTATTATACCACAAACAGCACAATCTGCAAAATATGGGCATGGATGTCAGTCATTCAACCCCAGACTGTGAAATCTCTGACCTGAACAAATCTACACAAAGCTTCTGAACATATACGGCAGCTTCTGATAACATTTTTCCTGTTTCTGGAGGCCTTTCTACAAAGACATTAGCATTTAACCAGATCTTACAACCTAAAATGCTGCAAAAAAAGGTATTTTAAATCAGTTTAAATCAATGACAGTAAATTAGCTCTTCCTGAACCACTCATTCATCCATTTCACTCATTTTAAAACTCTGATTTTTAAAAAAAAATAAGACAAAATGAGCCGTGCAGCCTGTATTTGTGTAGCTGAGTAAAACCATAATAGTCTTAAGAATCACTGGTGATTAGTGGGATTAGTAGAGTGATGTGATGTGTGTGTGTGTGTGTGTGTGTGTGTGTGTGTGTGTGTGTGTGTGTG
>BJFM01004766.1:51371-74726 GCA_016586285.1 Arothron firmamentum | reverse complement strand
GTGTGTGTGTCGTGGGCAAACCGAGCTGAATGCAAATGTCATGGATGGAGGAGGAATTTTCTGGTCTCTCTTGGGTGTCTCAGAGCATGGTGGACATGGGGAACGCCCGGGCCAGGCTGCTCTATGAAGCCCACCTGCCAGACAGCTTCCAGCGGCCACAGACTGACCAGTATCCTGCCTCTCCGCCTTCTTTACCAGGTCTGACATGTCTCTTTGCATCCTCTGCAGAGTTGCTTGATCGCGTTTCATCTTCATGGTCACATGGTGCAGCCAGAGGAGAGGAAAGCGTCATCGTAGCAGGAGAGATCTAGCAGGGGTGGTGACACCATCAAATTCTTTTGATTACGCTTCTCCAAGAGACCACGTGCTTCGTTTTGATATTTCCACCATCAGACCAGAACAAGAAAACAATCAGCCCGTTTGAAGTGGTGCTGTAGTGCCCCATCTACCCCATCTTTTATCTGGCAGGCCCGTTTGAAGTGGTGCTGTAGTGCCCCATCTACCCCATCTTGTATCTGGCAGGCCCGTTTGTGCGGCCGGTCATCATTAATAGTTCTGGCAGCGCTGCTAACAGCAGATAACAGAGCCGGGATTAGTGCTGCTGCCTCCGTGTGCGCACGCTTCAATTAGGCCCCGCTTTCCACTGTCCTTGTGTAGATTAAAAAACCGGGCTTTGATTCTCATCGTGTTGCTGCTCCCTCTTGCTCACATCGAGAGCTGAAGGCTGCAGCAGGCTGGCAGCTACCCGCTTTGTCTTCAGTTTCAGGGTTTTTAAATGGCTGGAATACCAGGGACCGCATAAATACCTACCAGCTCCGGAGCTGAGGGGTGCAGCCTCATTTGATTCTGTGAAATCAGAACGTTCGCTCGTTAAAAAGCGGAGTGGTGTGTCAGGGGTTAATCTACGGCTCGATCCTGGCGTCCGCCATTTCAGTTTCAGACTTGTGAGGCGGCTTCCTGCTGAGCCTAAAGAGGTTTTCAGCGATTGAAGGCTCGTCTCCAGTCTTTTATGGACACTTTCCATGAGTGCAGATTTTCCCTAAAGCAATTACCCACAATTCATAGTGCTGGTTCGCTTAAGAAGTTGCATGACAGAAGGAGCGACCAGCATGACGAGTGAGTCGATGTTACAGAATAACAGACTTACAGCAGCGCAGGATTAGGCTGTTTTTCTGACACAGCTCAACAGCTGATTGAACCGGAAATAATTTATTCCAGCGGTCAGGAAATGGGCGTGCGGAGCTCATGCTCTCTGGTCTGTGTGGCCAGGCTGGCGTCCACCCTCGTGGCGCGCTTTTGTCCACGCCGTTGGAGAGTTGCGGCGCAGCACCTGACGTTTGCGGTCAGCAGGAATGACTCA
This sequence comes from Arothron firmamentum, assembly GCA_016586285.1. Classification (NCBI taxonomy): domain Eukaryota; kingdom Metazoa; phylum Chordata; class Actinopteri; order Tetraodontiformes; family Tetraodontidae; genus Arothron; species Arothron firmamentum. Next base: position 73,366 of record BJFM01004766.1, on the reverse strand, counting down.
GGTGCTCCTCACGTCTCAAACGCAGCACCGCCTCAGGGGTCGCTCCCCAGCCGCCCACCTTTGTTCAACCAGCAGCGTCGATGCTGAAACGTGGAGATAAGAACAGCTGGACTAACGCTGGGAACTGTTTGTGTGAGGTGGCGCGTGACGTTGGTGGTGTAAAGTCGGTCTTTTTGACTGGTCAAGTCATGATGATGCATCACTGAGCATAATTTGTTTTAGACCAGATGATCATTTTCTCATTTTCTAAATAGTTTAGCACATTTTGAGCTCTCTGAGCTGCATGAATTACAAATTTCACGTCATTTTCTTACAGTGAACAGAATATGATAGTCTCATAAATGCTGTTAATGATAATCCCCATGTTTTCTTTGTTTTGTATTTTGGGCATGCGGTATAAAATGACTGTATATTTCGGGGCAGTGTATAAACCCTTAACCCAGCCCTCAGAGCAGTGGAAGTGTTCATCCGGGACAAGTACGAGAGGAAAAGGTACTACGACAAGGAGGCCCTGGCTACAGCTCATGTGAGTACCATTTAGTTTTCATGGCTTCCCCTCAGTCTTTCCTCATTAAAACTGCATCAGGCACCGTGTTCACTGTCATATGGTGAGTTCCTTCTTATATTTGAGGTCAAGATAATTCTTCTTTAAAATGGCAGGGACTGAAATTGAAATTGTTGAAGTCATATTTCTCTTTCACTTAAAGGGACTCGAACTTCTGATGCTGTAGTTTTCTGCCTGACTTGAGAGCTCGCCCTCTTTTGTGTTGATGGATGAAAGGCTGAAGTGATGATGTAGGTGTTTGTGTGGGCAGCTGCAAATTTCCTTGTCTTGTTTATTGAGAGATTAACTATATGTGGCGTGGGTGTTTCTTTTTAGAGTGCTCCAGGGAGGGGGGGGTTGTGCTGCAGTTATGCAAAATGGCGTGAGCAACAAACGCGCACATGCGTGTCCACAAATAATCAGGGACGGTCAGAAGAAAAGCAGATTATTAACACTCCCGAGCGCTCGGAGACTGTGCTGCTGTCTGTGCTGTAGACCTGCCAGCTGCTGCACATTTGGTGTCACAGCAACAGATTTTCCCAACAGAAGTTCTCAGAAACGATTTCCCGCTCTAAGTTTCTGCCTTCGCTGCCGCTGAGCAGGTTTATATTCGTTAAAAAGGACCTGAGCAGATGCTGCCATGACGGCATCAAGGCTGATCTGTTGTGTTCAGTTAATACTCAACAATAACTCTGAAATGCATGCATGCTGTGCAGATCTCTCTCTCTCTCTCTCTCTCTCTCTCTCTCTCTCTCTCTCTTTCTCTTTCTCTCTCTCTCTCTATTCTTTCTCTTTCGTGCTGATTTTATTCCTCTGTTGCTGTGAAGCTTCTGAGAATTTTTGTTGAAGGAATCGAATATACAGTTTATCAAGACGACATAAGGGAATTAATCTGAAAAAGTGAAATTCACTCAATCACTAATATAGATTATAGTATTTGGACGTGTCATCTTCCTGATTCTTTAGCTCATAGATTATTCCTGTTCTGACCTCAGCGTCTCTCTGTTTTCTCTGGAATTCTCTGAAGCGTTCCCAGCAGCCACACTCTGATCTAGAATCTGTTTCTGCCACCCACACAGACGGCCCAGCTTTTCTATGCAAATGAATTATTAAAAACAACTCATTATCACCTTAAGAAATGGGAATGGCTGTGTGTGTGTGCGTCTGTATGTGTGTGTGTGTGTGTGTGTGTTGGTATAAGAGTGTGGAGTTTGTTGGTTTGAATTGTTTGGTTTGTTGAGAAGCTGTGTAGGTCTTGACAGAATTCCGCCATCATGCTGTGTCACATGACCAAGACGTCATGGCTGGATACAGCTGCATATGCTGCTAACGTTACTATCTGACAAGGGCGGAGACGTTTAACGCCTTTAATCAGATTAATCTCGGGGTATCTATGGGTGAATCGTGATTAATCACAGTTCCAAATGTGTCCCATAAATGTGTTTAAATCAGAACTTGACACATTGATTAGGTTGTACACACTTTTAATGGTTTTCTTTCCCAAATCGAAGCATTAAGTCCAGTACCCCCTGGAGTGTAATTGGAGGATTGAAGGGCTTTGTTTAATCTACTGAGCCATGTGTCGTAGTCCCAGAATGAGAGCTTTTCTACACTTATTTTAGTCTAGTTTCGGCTCGTCTCAGAATGGAAACATTACGTTCTCGCCTCGGTATCCTCAGGCTGGTCGTGACCACAGCTGCCACATCTGTTCGTCATTACTTTGTGACGAGCCGTCTTGTCACAAAACCTCACATTTTTTTAAACATGGTACCCACAACTCTGCTCAAAAGGCGTCTCAAGATTTTCACCCAGCGCTGTCAGAGTTTGACAGTGAAAATGGGATACGTGGACACGAAAGAAGAGCAGGAACAAGTAAAGATGCACCCGTCAATAAACACCAAGAGGTCAGACACTGCTGACAAATGACTTTGCATCCCTAAATTTCTCCGCATATGTGTAGGTAGAGATGAGGCAAATCTTGATGTAACAGTCGGTCGTGACTTGTCCTCCATTTTTTGAAGCTTTTGTCTTCTAATACCCAGTGGGAAAATATGAATTATATGAATTATAGCTTTGTGAAGACAGCACTGTCTTCTTTTAAATCGACCGTGTGCATCCGAGTGTCGTTATTTGGGCCACACATTATTTCAGCGATGCTGGAATCACACAGGTTGTGTTCATCCTGCCGACCGTGCGTGGAGGGCGCAGTCAGTGCTCTGAATTGTGACAAGAGAGCAGCACAGTGACCCTGGAGGAAGCTGATTTCCATCCTCTTTTCCTGCGTTAGTCACTGGGCTGTCTGTTCTGTCACGAGGGAGCAGATGCAGAGAACTTATGGCCAGGGTCATCTTTTCGCCTTCTAAATTTGGCAACAATTAGGCTGTGAACTTTGGAAATAATTTTTAAAAAAAAGCAACCCCTGACCTTTTTCGAGTGAAGCTGTTCAAGGTCGACATGGAGGACACCCACTTAAGATGCACTCTTTCTCTGGAGTAGCAGTAACTACGTGAGACAGCCTGACACCTCTATCTCCATGGCCTGATATCTATTCAACCTCTATCCAGCCTTTTTCATCCAGCTCTCACCACCCTTGTTATCTGGCCACTCTCGTTCCACCCCCTCTCCCTCGGCATTCGCTTCACTCCTCCCTCTTAGCCTCCAGTCGCTCCTCTCTTTATCATCATCATCAGCCCATCTGTGCCGGTTTAGTGCCGTGTTGACGTCTCCGACAGCATCAAAGTCAGAAGATGAGGGAGTTTAAGAGGAAGGCAGAATAATAATTTTAAAAAAAAATCACCAGAATAAATGTGTGATAGAAATATCTGAGTTTTTCTCCAACACAGGCAACAAGAGGCGGTCTTTTGGACCCCTGGCAGTTGTGGAGAGAAAGAAACAGAGAAAACATTCTTTTCCCCAGAAGGACATGCAAAGTGTTGTCTTTTGACCCTGAGGTGGTGCAGAGAGGAGAGCACGGGGGCAGCGAGTGAGTCAGTTCATGCCTGGTGTTCACAGTGGTCCAGATTGATCTGAACGCGGGCGGACAGCTCCAGATTTAGGTCTGAGGGCCCCCAAGACGTTTTATTTTAAGATCTCATCAGTCATTGATCGTCTCCACCACATCCAGCCTCCCAGCCTGTTCTTTTTTCTGGCCTTTTAACCTTTTTAAAGAGCCGGTTGCCTTTACCGAGCCTGATCACTTCCTCCGTGAGGTGCTGACATGAGCAACTGGCTGCTGTTGCAGGCAGACCTCAGATCAGTTCTGCTCTCAGTCCCGTCTCAGAGGTCAACGGCAGCTTAATAGGGGTCATCCCAACACTAGATCTGTGTGCTAGTGTTGATGGTTATCTGAATGTCCGTCTTCTTTCTGAATGCAAAATCAGTTTCGACGGAGTCAAAGCCTCTTGTGCTCTATTTGAGGGGATTGTATTTTTTTTTTTTTAAGGTTTCTACAGGCTTCCACTGCGTCTAACCTTGTTTCTGAATTTCCGCTCTTCCTGCAGAAGTCGTCTGAAGCTACTTCTTCCTCCTCCTCACCACCCTCACAGGCTGACAGGAGCAGACAGGAGGTGCAGATCTTCTCTATACTCTCTGTTGTGCTGCTTTTGTTAGTGTGCTCATGTTCTCCTCTTGTATCACATTCCACTAGACGTCGCAGTACTCGACTCTGCTTCTAGATTTCTCCAACTCGCATAAAGCTGGTGATGAGCTTCTACCACTTTCACAATACTTTCTTCTCTGCTTGTGTTGAATGGTCTAATCTTGTTACTTGAAGCGCTAACAGATTATTGCAGCTGCAGGACTGCTGATTTACCTTCTGCACGAGTTATTTATTCCTCAAAATTTGGATACGCACCAGAAGAACATTGAGGTGGCAAAACTGTGCACACGTGATCTAATAATCAAAGCTCCAAATGCGTATGGGAGGTTTTCAGCTCTAATTTGCTGTGTTCAAGATCAGATGAGAGCATAATAACCAGCTAATACGGATGCAAATTGGCTCGTACTGGCCTCATTAGTTTTGAGCCGGAACTTCATACTCAATGGAATGTAATAATCAAATCGACAAAAGCTATTTGCTCCCCCTCTGTGACGGGACAGAATGTTTGACCCTTCGTGGCTTAATGTGATGATGCGCTACATATTGTTTTATCCAAACTGTGCACACCTGAATCCTTTTGGCCATGAAGCGAGACAGAAGTCACACAAAATGATCCCCAACTCCCTTCAGACATGGCCGATTCCATCCGCCTTAAAATCAGATGGAGAGCACTGGCTGAGTGCTCATTTTCTAAATGTTGATGACGTATGATACATTGTTTATTATCCTCGAGACAAAAAAAAACAAACCCCAACAACCTCAAAATAAATAATTAAATGCTTAAGCAGCAGTGAAGGAATTGCACTCAGAGCGAGGACGGACCCACCGAGAGATAAACAGGCTATTATTGTTACTGTAATGGCGAGATTGTCGGCTTCGCCCACTAAGCTTGAGCTGTTCTCTCTGGCATCCTGACAGTCATTAGCTAAAGCCCGTTGGCGGCTGGCATCAGCACGGACCCATTTACATGTAACAAAGCAAGAGAGAACCATTAACCAGACAACGGTGCATCATCCGTTTGCACATTAATAATGGCTGCACATTAAAAGTGCATTGTAAGTTCATTAAAATCGCATTAAGGAATGAGAGCTAATTGTTTAGAGATGCTGCAAGTCTACCATCAGGCTACCAAATAGTTTACGGTACATAATGGCTGTGGAAGGGTAATTTGAAGAAGTTTTGATGGAGTGTTTTATGCTAGTCATCGTACTGTGAGCCAAAAATGTTTGCAAGATTGAATTACGTTCACATGACGAGGCCGCGAATGCAAATCATAATGCACCAGCGCGTTAATGAATGCTTATATTTCAGTGAGCTTACCATCTTTTCTGTTGTTGCAGAAGGAGCGTGAAAAGAAAAAAGAGGAGAAAAAGAAGGACAAGGAGTCTGACAAAGTGGAGAGGCAGAACACGAAGGTAAAAGATGGGCAAGAGTTGTCACCTGCACAGATCTGATATTTCTATGTATCTGTACTCTGACTGATTGCAGTATTATGCGGTTTGAAGTTCCCAGCTGTGGCGTCCTTGGTGCATTTATATAACCAGAGCTAAGAAGCGACTGCTGATGCTGAGTGGGCTTTTTACGCACGGCTGTTTGTTTATGGCGAGGGGCTGGAATGAGGTCACATACGACTGCTGCTCACTTCATGTGAGCCAGCATGGCAGACGCAAGAAATGTGCCCGCAGAGTGGCCGAGATCAGGAATGGCTCCACCGGGGAAGGCCCTTCGCCAACATTTATGTCGTCGTTCACACGCTTTATAAATTTAATTGGTGTGGACCAGTTCCCCTCCGTGCAGCCATGCTGCATAAATGTGATGTCTGCTTCTCTCTGAGGTGAAAAATTGGTGAAACACTTTGTCTTTTAACAACGTGTTTGACTTGAAAATCAAATCTGCCAGTTGAGAATAGGAAAGATGGGAGGTAATCTGGATGGGCAGGTACAGCTGTGTGCGTGCCTGCGTGCGTGCGTGCGTGCTTGTGTGTGTGTGTGTGTGTGTGTTGTATAGAAAGTGGGGGCAGTGTTGAAGGAACCAATGTGTGTGTTTCTAGGTCATGGTTAGTAAATCAAGTATTTCCATGGCCTGGAAGAATAATGTAGCTCTCAGTGGCGTGTGTGTGTGTAAATGGAATGGCGGGTTTTGAAAATGGCACCCACAGAGAGTGAAATGTACTGCAGTATTAACGTTCCTCCATCTGCTATAACCTTTTTATTACCTAATAAGATATCACTACATTTTTTCATTGCTGTGTTCCCCCTGAATTATTTTTTGTTACTTTTGAGCTTCCATTTTAATAGCCAAGGTAAAATTATGTTGGATACAGTGAGTGTTGCCCACCCGTACGTCCAGATTCCATGTTTGCAGTTTAGGATCTGGGATCCAACTGGTTCAATTTTCTGAGCTTTTTTCTGGGGAAATGCAGCAATCTTTTCCCACAACTCCTATTCTTCTGTTGTGAGGCGACAGCCGATAGATAAATATAGATTACCTTATCTTTGCTTTCATTGTTCTGCCGTCGTTGTCCACTTTGGATGCGTTCATGAGCAGAGGTTCTTTTTCTAATGGAGCTCCTAATGTCCATAGATTCAGGCTGGCGCAGTTTTAATGTGTCCATCACTGGTGGGGAGAGCCATCTAAAGCAATCAGCACATGATTATCCCCAATCAATGAAGACACATTTGTTTCCACCGCGTTTCAGAGCTATTTGCTGGCCTGAATGTTTCGGCTTCTACCTGCAAAGCACAATGTAAAGAAGAAAAGGTTCATTCATATTCTTTTTTTCATGCTTTATTACCGGCTATTTTAGAAAATAGTGCTTCAACAGTATGCATTTTTTGATGTTCTGCATTTTTGTGTGGTCTGACATTTCTAAGCCTCCAAAGTGTGTGTGCTGATGGAGATATCCTTTTATTCAGGCTTATCAAATGAGCTCCTGCTGTCGAGTGCAGAGCAGATCCGCGAGTCCGCTGATGGTGTTTTGAGACCGAGAGACTTGTTAGTCTGTTTAATCTGCAGTGTAGCAGGAAACATGCTGGCAGCCGCGTCGCTCTCCTTGCTTTTGTCGAGGTCAGAGTCACTTTGTCTTTCTTGTCAGTTGTTTTCGCCTCTTCTCGTTTTTTGCCACGCTGTCTACTTTTTGTTACCTACTTCCCCCTTCATCTCCAGAAAGGCCTCGTACCACTCGCACATAATCCAGTCGCATCTCTCCGTGCAGTACGTAGTGTACATATCTAGAAGGCTTTAAAAGCACTTTCAATCAGCAGAAATACCTGCTGGAATAAATTTCATGTTTGCCCACCGATGGTGGTGGAGTTTTCACTTCACATTTCTCTTTCAGGTAATCTTGAAAACAAGACGCCTGCAGCAATACAGCTGATCTGTTGCAAACAACAAAGCAATCCCTGTATTTGACCTTTGCCTTGAAGTCTGCAGAGGCAGTATGGAAGGAATCCAAAGGTAATGCAGTTGTTTTCCCAGACTGCAGTAAAAGCAGAGGCTGATGCTGAGAGGCTGACTCAGATTTTAGAAACGTCTTTGTTTCCCTGCTGGCTTTGCAGCTGCCTTTGGGGGTGGTTGTTTGAGTTCTGATCGGCCAGCAATTTCTGCCGTGATGGCAATTTGGTGTTTTTTGCAGCTTGTTGAGTCGGCGTACGGATGGATGTGATACGGAGACGTCGACAGTTATGCGTCATTTTCACACAACAGTTCTGTGAAAATGGATTCTTTTCTAATGGAACCATTGGTTTGGTTTCCTCACGTTCTCCTCTATCTCACAGATAGTGTGTGTTTTAAAGGTTTTGTGCAATCATCGTTAACATCCACACCCCAGGTGGGAACAGGGATATCCCACTCTGCAAACTGCCAAAGCTGAGATTTATAATTCACGCCGCCTTATTGACTTATTTCATTGTGCACGCTTCGGTGTATAATTTCCTTTTGGTGCACTTTCTTGGGATTTTTTCTGGCTTTCTTTTCTTTTGTGGACGTGGGATGAATTCCCTCCCTGCTCTCCAGATTTGATGCTTTTGTTCCAGTTTGTCCCGGCTTTGTAGTCACCTGAAGGTGATCATTTCTTTATAGCGGTCTGGAAGGTTCAGAATGTTTTCAGGAGCCAACGGGGCAGTTCAAGTGTTTTCGTGTGTAGAAATTATTTGGCATTCCTGCTGACTTCAGTTTTGGTACCATGACACGCCTGAGGAAGCCCAGTTTGAAGGCCATCATGTCCCATTTCACCCATGGCTGATAAGAAAGCCTCCGACAGATGCTGCTTTTCTCTACAGTCTCCGCCATTTCTGCCCTGTCATGCTTTTTAGGCATTTAAATTCTTCCCTATCTTTGTTGTGGTCATCAGTCTTTCCTCACCTCCATTTCTCTCCCCTCTATTCTGTCGCTCCCTCTACAAACATGAAATCTCTGTCAGGCACATGTTGTCTTTTTCTTTCAGCCCATGAATAAATTATCAAAGAGAGGCTGTCTTGCTCCGTGGAAAACACTGAGGCAAGCCTTTGTTGGAGACAGAAACAAACGACCGCATGCACGTGGGTGTGCGCACGCTATTGTGTGCTCCCTTGTTCAGCCGGTGCTGAGATTTCAGGAGAGTGTGTTATCACATCTGGACTGAGTCGGGCTCTGAAAGGTTGCCGTGATTAGATTTGACACAAACACACAAGCAGCTCAAGGTGATTTGTGGTGGACGGGAGTAACCGTGAATAGAAGGTGTGAAGGACGGCGAAAGGAGCAGCGTTCTGTGACTAACGACATCAGATGTGCATGTGTGTGTGTGTGTGTGCACACACAAACACACACACACACACATATGAAATTCTGTCAGATAGTCAATGGTGTAGCCACAAGGAGGCGGATCAATAAGATGGCCCTTCCTGCTCGGAGGGAAAAAAACAAAGCCGGTTTTCTGAGAAAACACACACGTGGAGTCACATAAATCCGCCCAGTCTCACTCGTATTCATCTTCTGCGCTGCAGATACGCAGCACGGAGACAGCCAGCCGTTTCTCTTCAGCTGCTTGGGATTTACAGAGCTCAGGGCTGCAAAATATATCATACCACAGATTTTCTTTGCCGGCCGTGGATTTGTGTCAAGGCTCTGATGATGTATGTGAAGGAGATGATCCATAAACTCTGTGTTTGATGGCAGTCGGTAAATATTGCAGACAGCAAGTGTCGAGAACATTGATCATTTGTGCAGGTCTTTCAGCATTTTATTGTAGCCTGACAATCACCGAGTTCGTCCTTGGCACCATGTTGAAAGATGTAAATGTATGTTGAAATGCACGTTGATTTTTTTAATTAAATTAAATTAGTTGATGGGACAGCATAGAACATCATAAATCTGATGGGTTGAAGCAGAGTGGCAGGACTGGGGTTCCTCGGCCTGCACCAGTAATGAGATGTAAGTTCACAGCTGGAACCGTCCAAAGCAGCCAGGAAGGAAAATCCCCTCACAGATGCACAAACACCAACACAGGTCTGGTCTCTAAAGGTTAACAGCAAAATCACATCATGTTTGTCAAAGACAAAGCAGTGTGTGTGTGTGTGCATGTGCGCGTGTGTGTGCGCGCTTCCCCAGTCCTGCAAATGAACTCCGCCTGCCTTCTTCTCTGTAAAGGCAGCTCTGCTCTGTTGATAAAATTCCCTTTGCAAACACACCTTTAAGATGCACTTGAAATTGTTTCCTGTCCCTGTGTTTGTGGGATAGCTGCCAGTGTTTTTGATTTCATTAGCTATTCCTTCCCTCAACAGCCCGGTCATGCATCAGCTGTCAGGCCAACCACAGCCTGAAACAGCTGTGTGTGTGTGTGTGTGTGTGTGTGTGTGTGTGTGTGTGTGTGTGTGTGTGTGTGTGTGTGTGTGTGTGTGTGTGTGTGTGTGTGTGTGTGTGTGGTGCAGAACTGCAGCAGCCCAGCATAAGTCCCCACCCTGCCCTCCACCCCCCCCAAACACAGAGACACACACTTGGCATCCAGCCCTCTTTTTCCTCTTCTTTCAGATGTGCATCTTAATCTTTCTTCTCTTGTCATCTCTTCACTTCCTTTGCTTCTCATTTCACTCGTTAGCCATCATGCTATCATTCGTTGTCATCCTCCTCCTCCTCCTGTCTGTCTTTCTTAATGTTCTTTAGCCTTCTTTAATTTGCGTTTCTTCTCTTGGTTGACCTGCGATCCCTGCTGGCGGCACATTTTCCTTTTTCCTCCTCCGCCTCTCTTCTTTTGACCTCCCATCATTTGTTCCCTGTCCATCCACCTGTCAGCCAGCGGCAGATTCATTATTTCCTTTCATCCAGCAGAAACGGAGCCGTCAGCGCTACAACACTGACTAATGTTCCTCCCATCCATCGCCTAAATTTGTGTAATATTCACTTCTATAACCGCGTCTAGAGTGTCTGCCTCAACAAATCCTGAAACAATTCCATATTTTGCTGTCATGATTAAAAATTTTCACGGCGACTAAGCGAGACTCAAGTTTTAATGCAGCTATTTTCAATGTTTCAGCGTTGAAAATGGCCTCAGAGGCAGGAAGCCTCTTTGAGTGCTGCAGCCCCGATTCACCGCCGCCGCCGCTGCTGCTGCTGCAGTTTGCTGCGCTGCCTCCATCATGTCTCCCTCCACCATCACCATGTTTTTCCTCTCCTCATCCATTTCCATACCAGCCTGTGCTGGCTGTTACACACCAATTTGCCACCCTCATCTCTCGCTTCTCTGCTTCCAGACTATTTTCCTTGTTGTTCTCCTCAGAGGATGAAATGTTTGTTTCATCTGCCTCGTACATGTGAAGACGACAGCACGCCGCGTCCCTGCGTAACAACACGGTGCATCTTGGTGGGCTGCCAGCCTCTTTGCAGAGGCTGTTTTTTGCGTTCATGCCGGTGAGTGTTGACGCCGTCGGGCCTCGTCGGTTTCCGCAGCCACACCTGACGTTACCACGCTGCTCAGAGGAATGTTCCTGGACTGGAGCCATGCTGTGTTTGGGACTGTGGTCAGTGTTTTTAGCTTGTTGATCTCTTTGATCTCTCAATCCAAGCTGTTTACAAGTCGATCACACGGCGACTCATGATGAGGCCAATGCTGTAAGACGTGACAAAGCTTTCTGAAAAAAAAACTGGATTTGTCCTGCAATTATTTCATCTTGAATCATTACATTTATCTAGAATGTGAGCAAATTCTTTTAAGGCTTATTAAAGTTAATTTCGATTATTGAAGTAGCCTCATGGCTGAACTCATTCCTATCCATTATTTAACCATTATCACTCATGTCTTTACAAATTGATATATTAACGACAGTATTTGGACTTTCTGAGCCCAGGTTTGCATTTGTTTTGTACAGTATAATTGAACGTCCATGTGTTTGCGAGCTAAGGGTTCAAATAAATGAAACTAAGCTTCAGAATCTGCCAGAACTCAAAACTTCATGCAAATAGTTTCGGAAACAGTTGCTGTGAATTGTTCTTAGACTTACCTAATTCTTATTTATAATCATGTGATCAAGCATCTCTCTTTGTCCTTGAACACTTCTTGGCACGTGCAGAAGGGCATTGAGAGCAGGGATCAACCTGTGCGTGATCTGTTTATGCTGTTTTCTTTTTGACACGTCAGCCTCGACTGTCCTCTTAATAGGAATAACAACAGAAGCAAACGGGCTTATCTCCTCACCAACCCCATTTATAATCACATTATCTCATGCTTTGGTGTAATTAGGATGCCACAGGTACCCAAGGGACCTTAGGTCCAGCTCCATGCACTTGATGAATATTTATATACAGTATTACCATTTCTGGCAACTGGCTTCCCCATCTTGATTAATTCTTCGCCTCTAGACACTCTGTGTTTGTTTCCATATTGATCAGTCTTTCATATAGAATTCTGACTGTTTGAAATGTAAAAATGTTCACCAACTGAGAGGAAAAAGTCTCCATTCTTCTACCCCCCCTTTAGATGAAAGACGAAATTCGGGTTATAACCACGTCTCGAATAATGTTACACACAGGGACAATTCACCATAATTGACATTTCTGCCTGCAGTCTTTTTCATTATTTGTTTTTCTCACGTTAGCTCATTTACACCCCCCCCCAAACATGCTAAATAATTATTCAATTAATTAAAATTGTCATATTAGGAAAATATGCACGTATAATGCATATATACTCTGTAGAGATGGTTCCTGCCACAATTTTGCTATATTTAACTCCTTATTTCCAGCATATGTTTACACATTTGATGGACATTTACTGTGTGCGTCTTTATAATGACTCTAATGATCTGTGCTGTAATCAGGACTGATTTTAGTCCCAAACTTCACAATCTTCTGGTCTACAAACGGTTTTAATCGCTTCATTTATTGGGTGTCCATCCCTAGCAGGTTAGACGAGGTCCCACGGTACCAGGACAAGAATATTTAAAATGCACAAAATGACCAATACACCAATGTGATTTCCGCCACCAGGTGGTGCTAAAGTGAAGGGTTGTACGTTTCTTTTTGAATGTGACGGGATTTATTGGAGGATTGGCATTACGTCATCCACGTTTTAACCTGCTGGGATAAACAGGCGGAGGCAGCGTGTGCACGGGTGGTTATCGATGGGCGACCTCAGTTCCACTTACTTTTCTCTCTTCAAACAAAAATGACCTCAGTCACTGTCAGCTGCATCAGTCGTCCCCCATAATTGTCAGACTCTCAGAAGAATATTGACGTCATGTCTATATGAACACCCCTGCAGATGATTTTTCAATGCAAAGTGACATTGAGGGATGTCATCTCAAAGAAGCAGTTTGGAGGATAGCATCGGATATATGAAATAAAATGATCTACGTTTTGTTGCTCCCTGCAGTTTAAACTTCCGTTACTTCACGGTCAGTAGGAACCTGGCATAAACCAACTTTTCACAAATGCCTTGGCCTCTGCAGAACACACTGCAATCCCAGCACACATCAACTGGAAGTTAACGCGTTCTCATTCAGGCGTGGACGTGGTAATTGTTTTCACTGCCTTGGATCAGAACGACATTGGATTTAATGTGGTTCATTGATCTTTTGTTGGGGGAAATTGGGTTTGTTAGTAGCGGTGTAGATCTCCGGTATCCCACGTGTTAAACTTTTATTGACCCTCCTCTCCTCCTCCGCCAAAGTTTCTCCTCTAATTCTACTCCATCCATCCCCATTCTCGTCTCTTTTATCCTTTGACTCCCAACTTCCCTCCCTCTGCCCTTCCCTTTTTTAACGACTCCTCCTTCTGCATACTTCACTTTGCACTACTCATGGGAGATAAGAGATTAGCTATAGTAACAGACGGTGTCTTTGGATCAATCGCTGTTTTTTCTGTAAATAAAGTCATTAGTGAGTTGCTGCTGAGCTAGAAAGAGTTCAGACCATGAAATCTGTATATAAAGAAAAAAAGATAAACCTGCTGTTTGTGCTGCCGAACAAAAGATGAGCCACACCGCAGGCTGATGGAGCGGTTTGAATCTTTTGTGGGCTCTTATGTCGACCGTCTTTATGTGCAGTCAGTATCGAACAAACAGCAGGCAGAGGTGGTTGCTGGGGGGGATCCGGTCACCTCTTTTGACAGGTTCCTCTTTGTTGTCAGTTCTGCTGGAACAGAAATAATCATCAAAGCATCAGGGATTTAAACCCAGATCGCAGTTCAGCCTGAATCTTTGCCGCTGAATATCAGCTCAAAACAATACAGCTCGCCGGTGCAAGGAAGACATTTGGAGAAGGTATTCTATTCTAACCTCTTTCTCCTTCGGCGTTTTCAGGCATCAAACTATCAAGCCAGTCCCATGAAGATCGCAGAGCCGGCGGTGGACTTGCTCAGCCTTGGTGAGACACCTCGATGGTCAACTGTGATGCTATTTTAGATTGATGGCGTGCGACGTTATGGAGAAAAGATGGAATGTCGTCAACAATCATCCTATCAATCCCTCTCAAACATCTGACAATCAAGAGCTGTGCAACGCCTCACACACACACACACACACACACACACACATGCGCGCGATCAGCAATGTAATTCCAAAAACAGCCCAAGGCGGTCACGCTTTCTGGACCTTTACTTTTGTCCAGCAGCTGAGATGAATGTGAATGGAGACACAGAGGAATGGCGGACCGACTGTCCGTCCGTGAGCGTCGGTAGTTTAGCTCTGGTCCCTTGAGTTGACTTGTCAGTATGACCATCGCGCTTGAGCCCTGTTTGAATGGTCACAGAGGGCTTTGGGTGCTCAGATGATCTGAACCACCACCAACATCTCAATGGAGTCTGTTCTGAGAGAATAAACCAGCAGGATAGCTGCTGGGATTAAATGCACAGCGGTTATGACATTCAACAAAGGTCAGAATCTGCACTCAGACCTTTGACATTTGGAGCACACAGGATATTCTGCTCAGTGCTTGTTGACCTCTGCTGCAACAAATACAACCAGCTGAAGGTTTTCCCATAAATATGTAATATGCATCTCCGTCCTTTTCCCCTAAAAGGAGGACTGTAACATATTACACCCCACTGAGGCTAATCGGTGCTGACAGAAGAAAGCCAGTGGATACAAGGATGATCAATATTCCCAGCTGCAGCCAAGAAAGCAGAGAGTGAGCGTGGACGCTGGCTATAAATAACCAGCGCTGCACACCTTGCAGCCTTGTTGAGTGGATGAGATTTCACACATAATCAATAAGTCAGATACGTGGCAGTATGCCTTCAGCACTCCCACATCTGCCCCATTACTCCGTCCCACCCCCACGTCTCTGGTTACTCAGAAATGGAAGAAGAGCTTCTGTCTGCTGGTTATTTCTAAATTTGATTTGGCTCGCCGAGCGCAGTCTGGGCTGGACTGTAAAAATGGAAAACAAAGAAGTCAAAGTGACAATGTTCTTTTCAAGTATCATTTTTCTGAAATATTTCAACAAATTTTGGGACATCATATGATAAACCCTTTTTTTATTATTATTATTATTATGAATGCAAGTTTGAATATTACTTCCTGCCAAAGACTGATCCCCTGAAGAACCGGTCTATTTTCCTCTCTGTCTTCCATGTTTTTCCACTCCTTTCAGTTCAGTTTTTCCCCCGGCGTTACGCTGAGCTGACAAATGTCCAGAGAATTAAGGGGATTGTTTCTCGTCTGGAGCTGCACCTCTGCTGCTGTCAAAGCTCATGCATTTGCATTCAAGCAAAAAGAGACTGCCTTATGATGTCGATGTTTGCAGTGTGTCATTACTCTTAGTCAGCTTTTGCTTTAGTTCTCATAAATCTCATTTTGATTTTTCCATGTGTGTAACATATTTTTTCCTTTATTTACCAAACTCTTGCATCTTTACTGTCTTTGCTATTCTACGGCTAGCCTGCATGCTAGCAAAGAACACCAAATATCCACTGTGAACTGGCTGGATTTCCATCCAGTATCTGCACAGTGGTATCCAGGAAGCAGCCGTGGCAACAGCCCCCCACCAGTCATATTAATGCTGGTGCTCTGCAATATCTGATGCATTCAGCACAGTGCAGCTGATCTTCCCCTTTCTTTGGCTATCCAGCTGTGTTTGTAATGCTTAAATGAAGAGTGATGTTTGATCAAACTGGACCTAAAGTACAAGGACATGACAGGGTTTGCAGCTCGGCTGGTCCGACTGCCGATGTCTGCCGTTGTTTTTTTTACTGTTGTAATGTTATATTTTTCTGATATCATTAGTATAATTGAGGACAGAGAACACTTGACCTCATTAATCTCATTGTCAGAGACGCCGCATGAAACTAAGGGCTTAGCAAAGGTAAACAAGGACACTTGCCACATTTAGATATCCCTCCGTCATCACCATCACTCACGCGTTTCATTTTAATACTTGTCAGTGGAAAGACGGGAAACACAGAAAAAGTAGTCCCATCAAAACTGAGAAAACAGGGCCTTACCTTTGAAAGGAAAGAGTATTAAAATAAATTTGGACATAATTTCCATCATAAATTTTGGAGGCAAAAAGGTTTGGAGGTTTAGAAACAACATAGCTTGATTATAATTCTTATCAAAAAAACAGAGGTGTAATTCGAGCGCAGCTATTAAAAGTGTGATATGCAGCGCTCTCATACACTGATCCTGCCCCACTGTGGAAATTATATAAGTTAAAATTGCAAATGATCAAGTTTGCATGCAAACTGCTTTTCAGTGTCGCACACTAGAGAATTCAGGCTTAAAATAAAATAAAAAAGATCAACTAAACACTGTAAAGTCACCACTTCAAATCAAGGTTTGGGTTTGTGATGTTCATGTAACGGGCTGGCGATTGTATTATGTCTAGCAGAGTCCTCACAAAGATAGAAGTACAACATATGTGCACTTGGGACAAAGTGATTCAGGGGTTCAATAACACACCCCTCCAGCCTGAACTATCGGTGTGTTTCCTAGGTGACATTGAGAGTGTATTTAAGAAGTGGCTCCAGTGATGGAGGGCGGTGGGAACATCACATGATGGTGAGGATGGGCCCTTCATCATCCTGCCAGGCTGGATGAGGAAGAGAAAAAGGTGTCTGAGGGATGGATGGAGACCTATGCATGCGAAATTCTTATTTTTTCGTTTTCTTTTCTTCGTTTTTATCGGCACCATCATGTTCACATCTGTCATTCCTGTCGGTCTCTTGCGTTAAAACAGATGCCATTTTCATCTATTCTTCAAACACTTCACAGTTACTCACAGCGTGGATTAGCTAAACAAAAGCAGTGTCATTAAATCTCCAGATGGATTAAGAGCAGTGCTGACTGATTTAGAGCACATGAGAATTAAAATTGGTCTTCAACTTCATGCACTGATGTTTTTCTTGAACCTTGTTCTGCCTTTAAAGGGCTCCTCCATAAATGATTCATGACTGGTTACATAAATGACCTCTAGTGCTCACTTACCTGCACACACACACACACACAAACACACACACACGGTAATTTGAAGTCTTCAAATGTTATTTTACTTTAGTTACCTTGGTTAAATTTATTCTAAAATTTCTGTTACCCTAAAACGAAGCTATAATTTTACATATGATTTATTCGTCTTTCATTTCTTTTTTTCATTTTGACCTGGCTGCTGGCAGTTTTAAAGCTTTCTGAAATGATATTACACACTTGTTATCTGTAATCATCATTTTTTCCAGCATATTAAAGCATTCTCAGAGCTTCTAAAAGGTTCTTAAATCTCAGAATTTTAGTCTGAGTGTCTACAGATGAGATTATTACCGTGTCGAATCTTAATCCGTGTCATCCTTTTACATAAATGTGTACACAAACTTGATAAATGAAGAATGAAATCATCTTACAGAGATGCCATCAGGCTTAATGAAAACAATGAGTTTACATCAGTATCAACAATTCAGTTTTATTTTCTCTCTGTCAGATGTTTCAGAAGGTGGCGGGAAAGCAGGGGGGACGGCACCGATCCAGGAAGAGCTGGACATCTTTGGACCAATGGTCTCCAACCCTCTGCCTTCATCTAACAACACACCGCAGGCTCAGGTACACACACACACACGCATGCGCGCGCGCGCACACACTGTCTGAGGCTTCTATCATCATCACTCCAGGCAAACTGAAAGATGAGGAATCTTTGCAAAGAAACACACACACCTGTTTGTATTTGTATCTTTGTGAGGACTCTCATTGACCTGATACGTCCCTGAACCCTCATCCTCACAACTGAAGGCCTACCCCTACCCCTAACCCTTCATGCCTGCATCCAGGCATGAAAAACCATTATTTGCTGTATTGCTGTAATTACACGTTTCCTCCTCGCTCCCAGCATATTTATACTCACCCTCACCTTCAATCAAACCCTCAATCTCGCCTCCATCTTGACCTCCTCTGCTGCTCTGCTCACCTCTGCCTGTCTCCAGGTCTACATTAACCACCTTTTCTCCTGGGTGTTCGTTCATATTTTTTTCCTCTCTAGATGTCCTCTGCTAGGGTGAAGCTAATGTTAGCACATGCTTCAGTCAGGAAGTGCATCACCCAGATACAGATGGACTCCTTCGTACTCTAAGCCTTTTAATAAAAAAGGTTCCCTCTGCCTTGGGGCCTTTCTCTGTAGGGCTTCCTCATGTTTGCATGATTTTTCTCGGCGTCCGACCGACTGCTCTGAAGTTTAATGAGTGTGTGATTGAATGGAGCAGCTGTTCGAACCTTCTCGCTCTTCCTATCGCCTGCCTTGATATCTTTTCCCCCCAGTCTTTAGTTTGTTCCGAGCCTCATTATTGATGCAAGTTATGTACAGATATGCCTAGAAATCTGTATGTTAGTAGCGTGCATTATTCCTTTTGCACAGCGCCGTAAACGGAACGAATGCTGCTTTTTTGTGTCAGATGAAAGCGTGATAGCCTGACCTTTGCTGTGTTGTAGGTTTGAGATGATCAAGAGCTGGTTTTGAGTCTTGGCCCCTTGTTTTTCCTTCCTCACTCCTCCGTTCTGAGGATGGAGATGGATTTTTGTTCTCTGTGCATGAATGCAACACCGAGACCCAAAGACGCACCTTCTATGCTGCCTTCAGGCTCAGCAGTAGAAGTTGCTGACATCCAGTTATTTTTCCAGCAGCAGTTTCAAAGATTTTCCATTAGTGGGTGGACAACAGCTCTCGTTACGACATCATATCCTGTTTTGCTGTCTCCATCACATCAGCTGCTGCAGAGATTAGCCTCTAATAAAGATTCGCTCGGCTCTGCAGCCGCCATCACACAGCTGATCCACGTCTGTGCGCCTGCGGAGGTGGATCCTGCCTCTGGAAGCAAGAAAGTCGGCTCCAAGTTCAAATTCTTGAACAGTATTTCTGTTTTCAGGTGACTTTTGCCTTCCACACATCCCTGCGCACACACCGAGGGCAGAGTTTGAGATTCAGCAGGCGGCTGGAGCTTTACAGCTGTGATTGGCTGGGTGCAGGAAGAAAGAGGAAACTGGCAACCTGCTGATTTGCAGCTATTAACTGGCACTGGGGAGCACCCACCTTTGGATGCTTCAATTACAAATGTGCCATGACAGCCGCTTTCCCTCCACTCTCACTGATATCACACGTTCACGTTTTCTTTCTTTCTTTCTTTCAAAAAAAATCTTCAGTTGAGCAAAAATTCTCCAAAACGGTCAGTTCAGATCACTAAATCAAACCCTCTTTTCTTTTTGTAGTTAATTTATTTTTACACACACACACACACACACACACACGCACACGTACATGCACACGAATACACGCATAGAAACCGACCTGGATGGTTTGAAATGACACAGATGGTCTGTCAGAGGGGAGTGCATGAGTGTTTCGCATTGTGATGGAAAACCATTGGGAGAAAGGTGTGTGCATGTGTGCGCACGCGCATCAGTGATGCAGTGACAGTGAGGAAAAGGCTGTCAGTGGTAATTCAGAGCTCTGCGTGCACCCATCAACACAAACACTGGCTGTGAAGCCTTGCTCAAGAGACTTTCTATCAGCCCGTCTGCTGCCAGGAGCTCTACAACACATCACACACTATTCAGGCAGTGTGTGTGTGTGTGTGTGTGTGTGTGTGTACGTGTGCGTGCATGTGTGTTGTCCTTTTCAATTCAGAAGGACAAAGAAGAATGGACACGCTGGTGACACTGGTTGGATCTCTTATCTTCTGCAGTGGGCGGGGGCGGGGGGGTGGGGGGGTGGGGGGGGTGGGGGGTGGCAGCTCCAAAGCTGCTCCCCTCAGTGCAAATGGAGCCGCTCCTCCCGGAGAGCCTGGCAGTCATAAATGCTAGACTGAGTTAAAGGCCAATTAGTAAATGTTAAGTCTTAAGAAGCTGGTCTCCTGCCAAACGCAGCCGTGTTTGCAACGTGCGTGCGTGCGTGCGTGCGTGCGTGCGTGCGTGCGTGCCAGCGCGGAGCAGATCACCGTCTCATTTGCCGCTCTCACTAGGTCATTTCAGCTAGACGCTGAGTGGAAATGGAGCTGCTGATGAGCCTGTGGTAGCATTTTGTGTCGCAGGATCCGTCCTGCGGGAGGATCCTTTTTACCGGCCGTTTTTCTTATCTTTTCTGAAAAGCTCCACAGCCAAAGGGCTTAACTCCTGATTGGCTTTTACAGCCGGCTGTTATCAGTGGGCTCATCTGCCCCCTCTCAGACCTTTTAAAGCTCATCAAGGTCATTGGGCTCACCTGACCGTCTCCTTCCTCCAGCCCCTCAGAGGGGGCTGAAGACTGCCGTTTAGGCTTTTGGATCAGCTGCTTTTTACGTTGATGTTGGGTTTCACATTAAATGTGTTCAAATCCCGAAAAACGAACTCAGAAAGAGTCGCCGTCACTGCTTCTCTAGTCACTGCCCCTCCTCTTGCCTTCTCTCTCTCCTCTGCCCCCTTTCTGTTACCTCGACTTCATTCCTTCTTTCATTTCATTGACTTGTTTCCTCTCTTTCCTGCCTTCCTCCCCCTCCCATCCTGCCCTCCTCCAGTCAAAAGAAGTCAACAGAGGGAGACGCAGGGGAGCAGCACTGCCTGCTAAGCAGCCCAACGCTCACAAAGCTCTTTGTGTGCACGCTGCACACACTGGAATGTTAAATTTGTGTCTGTCTTTGATCGTCAGGCTCCACCATCTCACTGTTTTGTGACCGCTGAGGTCAGAAATGGATGATATCAGAGCAAAACACCGATGAATGTCTGTGTCCGTCCTCCTTGTCGAAGCATCACATTAACACTTTTATTGAATCATGAGTGAGCTGCGTCTTACGGTTTCAAACGGGGGGTCTTTCCTCTCCTTCTCCTCTTCTCTTCATCGTCTCTTTTCTTTAACCTTAATCAATGTTTGCGTCCTTCACTGAATGTCAAGTAACATTTGTTCGCTCGCTTCTTTGGCTTCATAATTTCAGACTTAAACCTGCTCTGTGTCCGATCTCTGCCTTCACTTATCTCCTTCTATCCAGTCGTGCACGGTTCCATTCGTGCACGCCGAAGGTGACTGCAGGCGGCGGCTTCGTACGCCACGAGCTGCAAAGCTGCGCACATTTCCGAGCATTTGTTGTCATCCTTCTCTGACAGCCTGCTTCCAGCCCAGCGCCCCCACAGGCCGAGCCCTGCGCCTCCTGCGCCCCTGCCGCCACCAGGACGGAGCAGAAGAAGCTCCTGTCCAAAGATTCCATCCTGTCGCTGTATGCCAGCGGCCCAGTGGGCAACCAGAACCAGCCGCAGCCTGCTGCAGGACAAGGTGACACACACACGCACACACACACACACGTACAGCATCTTCGTTAACCCTCTGCATGTTTTCATTCCTTTAAGCTTCCTGTTTGTCTTTAACACACACTTTTCACAGAAATGTGAGAAAATGCTCACTTGTTGAAACCAACGTGTGTTGGTCCGTTGAGCCACATTGCTGCCTCTCACAGGGCAGTCTCGGTGTCGCACTCGCACCTGTGGCGATACTTTAGGCTGTAGCTAAGCTAGTCTGACATTAGACCCTGATATCTGCCGTCATGATGAGAGGAATGGCACTCCGTCCGGTGTGAAGGGCAGCCGACCCGTCGCTGCCGCGAAGGCCGGGAACGCAGGGTTCTGTCGGCACCATCAGGTCGCTTCACTTCAGAGAGCTCGGAGCCAGCGGCTCGCTGTCTCGGAGCCAGGACCGCAGATGGATGGGGTTTGCTGCAGAGCCCTGCCCTGAGTGGAAAGCCCCACTCCTGCGTTGACGCTGGCCTGTGGGATGTTGTGGCCTCGCAGAAGCTCATTCATTTTCCCAGGTCTGCCTTCTGCAGCAGGTCCATGTGTCAGAACCTCGCGGAGAACTCAGTCAACCACGCCTTGTGAACACAGCGGGTTTAGCTGTCAGCCAGTATTCCTCTCTGTCTCTCTCTCTCTCTCTCTCTCGCTCTCTCTCTCTC